>JBANCZ010002733.1:0-14753 GCA_037040025.1 Sphaerogastrella javana
GCTCAATTCCGCTCTCTCTCACTCTCTCTCTTTTCGCCTTCTCTATTCTATGTGCGCTCACTCTCCTACAATTTAAGCGTCGTGCGCATCAATTTCGTTTGGCCGCCCTTTTCTCTTTTGAGTGCAGCGCATTTATTTAGCTATATGGCCGTTCTTTTTTGTACGGAGCGCAATTTGTAGTTTGGCCCATAGATGCTCTTCTATCTCTCTCTCTCTCTCGATTGTACCTTAAGCGTAACGAATTATTACTACACAGAGCAATATAATGGCATTGCACAGTGGTAGTAAAATGAAATTATATTAGCAAAATTTAAAATTATATTAAAAATCGTTGATTTTTTACATTATATTGAAATTATAATAATATAAAAATCTTAAGATTATTATTAGTACATTATTTATAAATTAATATATTAACTTGTTAATATGTGGAATAGTACAGGGTAGCAATTAATTGCACACACTTCCATGCTGACATCTATGGATATCTATTATATGCAGCTCTGTGCCTGGCAAGGTGACAGACGGCGTCTGTCTGGCCTGAGCATAGGCTGATGCGCCTGATTAGACGGTAGACACGTTTTGCGTTTTGGGCCCGCCAACGTTGACAGGCAACAGACGGAAAGACAGACGAGCAGACGGACAGAGCGCGCCAACAACTGACAAACTGTCAGCTGATTTATGTGCCTCTTCCTGAGTCCAGTTATTAGAAATGGAGCATTCATGCACATGAAGTTGCAGTTGCATCTCTAGTTGCAGTTTCAGTTGCAGTTGCAGTTGTGGTTGCTGCTGCAGTTGCATAAATCAAAATCAAAGTCATTTGCTAACAATTTCGTCTAACTATGCTCTAGCTCTTGCTTTAAGCCATTGGCAATTGGTGCAGTCGAGCGTTTGGCAATGAAGACATCGTTCAACCAGAAACAGCAACAGCTCCTGATTGAAAAGCTCTGGTGGCAAATGGCTCAGGTGGAAAAGGTGCAGCAATTGCTAAGGCTGCTGCCAATTTGTCAGCATCTGCTGAAAACCAAAAAACACAAAAATTTTTGGCATTTAGACAGCGATTAGCATTTTTGACAGTGCAAAACTGTGCTAAGTCTATATATACTATGTATAATCATTGTAATTACAGAGTTTCAGTTTTCAGCTTCAGCTTTAGTTTTAGTTTTAATTTTTGTTTTGCTTTGTGATATTTTCGAAAGTGGTTCCAGTGTCAGATCTAGCAAAATTACTAGTTGAGCTATGATATATTTATGTATATTTTAAAAAATTAAAGATAATTTATATACATGTGTTTATTCAGTCATATATTGTATTTATTAATGCAAAGTTTTCCAATAGGAGGATTATATTTTTACTATTCTATTCTATTCCATTAATAATAATCATTTTGTATAGCTATTTAAATTTAAAGCCAACTTGCAGACTAAGTGGAAAATCTTGTGAATCAAATTGAGCTTTATTTTAGATCAAGTCAAGTGGATGCACTTGACAACATCAACATCTCTAAAGCTTGAGGTGGCTAAACTTTCCTTGTGACTTGGTTTAACTAGTTTAGTTGGAGCAGAGCCCTAAGCCCAGAGCCCAGTTGCACAACCTGTTTACGGCGACACCCCAGCAGCACTTCCGCCTTGTTGCTGTAACTGTCGCAGCTCCAGTTGCATTTTCCTTTACTCTTTTTTTTGCATCAATGCCGTAGCATTGTCATCGTTGTCAGAGAGGCTGCAGTTCATCCAGATCCAAAGCCAAAGCTCTAAACATTCATCTTTAAAAACCATTTTGGATGACACAAAGCGACGCCTTCTTCGCCCTAGAGTGGCAAGCAGACAAAGGCGTGGCACACACACACACAAGTGAAGAGGTAAGAGAGAGATAGGGAGACAAAACTGAAGAAGGAAAGATGTGAAAAAGTGGAGAAGCGAAAAAGTGAAGAAGTGCTGAAGACAGTGAACAAAACACAACATAAAATGTGAGTACACAAGAAACGGCGAGTGTTTATAGTGAGTGTAAGTGTGTGTGTGAGTGTGAGTGTGGGTATGGGTGTCTATGGGTGTGTGGTAGAACACTAGACATAAGTAAAACGCGTAAAACTTACGCACACACACAAACAAAGAGAGAGAGAGAGAGAGAGAGAGAGAGAGAGTGAGAGACGTGCTCAGGACATGGTAGGATAGCTATGTTAGAAGCTATCGTTCAGTCGGAAGCTGTCGCTTTCCAGAGCTGTTAACAAGACAAAAGAGAAGAAGGTAGAGAAGAAAGCAACGGAGAAGGTAAAGGAGAAGGCCAAAGGAAGGGAAAAGGCAAAAGTGAAGGCAAAGGAGACAACATATATCTAAAGCCCGAGTAAGAACGAGAGCGAAAGGAATATAGCTTAATCCTGAGTGAGAATGAGAGGAAAAGAAATTCAGCCAATGCCCTAGCGAGAGTGAGAGCATATGACCAGGGATGGAGAGGATGGCAAGCATGTAGAGGGGCAGCTAAACAAGGAAATGGTAACCCAACAGATAGCGAGACGCGCATAATAGAAGCCCCAGCCATATTTTACAGATTTTAACGAGGCTGCAGCGTAGAACTAGAAGGACAAAGAAGAAGAGAACGGGACATCAATGACAGCGCATTTGTCTCAGGCCAGTCCTTTGGCATGTTTTTTTATGAGACCCTGTATTTGGAAGAAGAAACCCTAAAGGGTATATTCACTTTGTGGAAGGTCGAATTGTGTTTAAAAGCAGAAGGAGGTGTGGCAGATTCCATAAGTTTTTATTTTCCTGATGAGGATGTCAAGTCGATTAAAGAGAGTCATGTCCGTCTGTCTTTCTGTCTGTATGTCTGACTGCCTGTCTATCCGATCATATGATCATTTCAGAAACTATAAGAGCTACAGTTTTCATAAGTTTATTTCACATTTTGGGTACCTCCTTCATAGTCTCCCATGTGGAAAATACCCTGTAATTAAAACTTGACATATAACGCGCAACTTTAAAGGTAGGTTGTTCAGCTTCTGCAACTATTTTTGTAGACTTACACCTTATTTTGTTCTCTTTTTGCCGACTATCGATATATATAATTAACATCTATTATGCAATATCAATTATCGGAAGTACCATATAGCACAGGAAGTATCATACAGCTTTAGGAATACTATACCTTAGCGAAAATATTATACAGATCGAAAGTACTTAGCACAGGGACGCTACAGTCGGGCAACATCCCTACTCATGAGTATTTTTGCTGTGCTTGTAGTAACTGCTGCTACTGCTGCTGCTGTTGTTACTGATGCTGCTGTTTCTGTTGCTGCTGTTGCTGCTGTCGCTGCTGTTACTGCTGTTGCTGCTACTGCTGCTGCTGCTATTACGTTGTCCAGCGGGCAGATTGTGGGCGTGTCTGTCGCTCGGAGCGCGCAACATTGTGCAAAATATTCTGTGTGGGGTTACATTTGTCATAAAAGTGGCTACAAAGTCTCCGTGCGAGTAAGGTAAAACGTGATGGGCTCACACACACAAGCACACTTACACACTAAAGTGTATGATATGTTGTCTACTATAGTGTCTAGCACACATCAGCAGCCCCCACGAACCCCCTCTACCCCCCCTTTGGCAACGCAAATGCAGTACTCATTCACTTGGCTTAGCAGCAGCAATATGTAGTCTATGCCATTATTTTTTCTTTCTCTGCGCGAACATTGTTGCTCTAACTTAAACTCTTAAGTGCCGGCGTTTTATCAGTGTGATTTATACAAGAACCACGCTCTCTTCCTCTCTCAGTCTCTGTAAAACTCTGTGTCGCGCTCTCTCTCTCGCTTAGTCGCTCTCTCTCTAATCTGCATCTTTCTGGCTTTTGTTATCATAATATTTACCACGATGCATGATTTTATGAACTTAAAACAAAATATGCAAGCAAGCAAGCAGTAGGGCAGGTGCCCCAATAGTATTTATACATAATAAATTAATACAATAATATACAAGCATTATATTTTCCTATAGTTTACTATTATTGATAAAATATAGTAATTATTCAATTTATTAATTATTTTTAATAATTATTAAAATTGCCAAAACAAAATCTGCGAATTTTAAATTTCGCGTCTGGCTTTTTGTTTTATTCCCACTGCAATGTGCCGCTGTTTACTACGCACACTTTTGCTTCAGTTATAAATCATTTTCACTCAAAGCACAAAGAAAAGAGAGCAAATCCAATTGATGCGCAATGCACTCAATATGTGGGAGAGCGTGATTACCTAGAACCTAGACTTAAAGAAATATAGTGAGAAAGAGGGAGAGTGAAACAATTTTAAGCAAGAGTGAGAATTTAATCAAAGCAATTGTGAGAGTGAAAGAGAAAGCGATAGCGTGAGCGAATTGGCATTAATGTAATGGGAAAGAGGTGAGTGGGGGTGACATTGAGAGAGAGCAAAGGCGCCTATGTGCGTGAGTGTGTGTATACGCATGTGCGTGTGTGTCGATTGATTTCTGCAACGAAAGGGACTGCATATGCGTGCGTGAGTGCGAGCGAGACGCAAGACAACAAGTGGCAATTCTAACGGGGATTTAACAAAGCAAACGCAAAGTAAAGAAAAAGGAGAGAAAAGATGATGTGCGTGGAAAAGAAAGCTGATAATGGGTGAGTTTATTGTGCATTCGTTTATATTTCAATCTACAATCGACTAGCAGATCAAGAGTAGCTGTTGTTAAAAAGCTTTCCAGCGGTTATTTAAAGCTTTGCTATATTATGCTATACGTTACAGAGGCAGCTGCTGCTTCTGTTTCTTCTTCTTCTTCTACTTCTACTGCCCCTAAGTATTAGCAAAGTCGGTAGTATATTTTATGGCTTGGCAAACAAGGGCTGAGAGAGCAGTGCATAATGGCACATAATCTATAATATTGATAGACAAATACAAACACAAAAGCGAGCAATGAAGATATGGAGTATAACAAAAAAGAAAAACAGACAAAAAGCAACAAAAGCAACAACGGCAAAAGACAAAATCATCATTTTGCTCTTGACTTTTGGCTTTGCCATTTGCCATTTGCCACTTTTTGTTGTACTTTTGCTCTTATTGTTTGTTGTTGTTGTTGTTGTTGTTCTTGTTGTTATTTTTGTTTTTATCTGCACAAGTTGATTCTGTGGGCGTGACACGCCTTTGATTGATTCGCATCTATCAGCAAAGTTGCCTAGAGTCAATTAAAAATGCTAATTGATGTCTGTTTTTTGTTTCTCTTTTTTTTGGGGGGGCTCAAGGGGCCTTGAGCAGCTCTAATTAGCCACAAAAGTCGCAAACCGCAATTAATGTTTAATTTTGTCAAGATATTTGTTCAATTCAGAACTCAGAGCGCTATAGAATATTGAATTTCATTCAGCTAAACGCACAAATACCCTAGAACATAGATTTGGATGAAATGAACTTTAATTTTGTGTATCTATATAAATAAATTTAATAAATCAAAAAATAATAAATTTTACTTCATTTGACTTTATTTTGTTATATACAATAAGAATTATTTATGTTCTCTTGATCAAAAATATATATTTTTCACAGAGTACATAAATTTTAAGTCAATCTTTCAATAGATAAGCTGACAAAATTGAGTTGCTCTACATAAAAACCATTGGATGAGATGCCTAAAAATTTACATTTTGGGGCTCCTTTTTTTTAAAGGATAAATTTTAAAACATTTTTAGCATTTTTTAACTTATCTAATTTGGAAAATGATTTTGAACATTTTTATTTTAATATAAGTTTTTAAAACTACTATTAGGTCAAATCCTACATAGTTTTGAATTTTTGCAAATTAATTGAAATATATTAAATCTGTTAGTTTTTATTTTTTGAAAAGTTTTTTGTTTTGAAAATATTTTACAAATTTAAAGTAAACTGCACAAAAAATGTATCTGACCTATAAAGAAATAATGTGAGCATGCTGAGAGAGGATGATAATCTAGAGAATATAAAGCATAAAGTGATAAGTTATTACAGGGTATTTCCACGTCGACTATTGAATATTGACAAGCATCTATTTGTATATTGTTTTCGTTGGTTTTATTTGGCAAATTGCTGTGTTAAATGTCAGATCAAATATTTATTTATCTACCTGTGGATATTTCAGTCAACTCATTAAAGCAATTAAAATTTTCATTTTCTTCTTGATGCTGTTGTTGTTGTTGTTGTTGTTGATTTTTCCTTCTACTATACGTAGAGCTTTACTTTTGCCCGTATTTATCCATTTTTTTTTTGTGGTTTGCAGGGAGGGCGGGGGTTTATTTGGGGCGCTTGACATTTTCTGTGGGTGTGTCACTTTTTGGATAGTTTAAACACATAAAAAAAGAAACTTTTTGGAAAAGTTTGTCTTTTTTTTGTGTATTTCCTGATTGCCAGGGTTGCCAGCTAAACGCAAAAGTTCACTCGACTAGTGTTGCTGTTATTTTTGTTGTTTTTGCACAAGTTTTAGTCAACTTAATTAACAAGTTGATTATTTTTAACGCCTAATCGAGCACTGGGAATAATTTCATTACATGCAACATGCAACATGCAACTTGCAACATGGGTAAATTATATGTACCTATATGTATATATGTACCTATATGCCTACCACAAATTTGAACTTGTTGAGGTCGCTATGATTATTTAATTGTCGCAAAAGTCTATATACCATATATGGGGTATGTATTAGGGGAGTCTGAGCCTCGTCGAAAAGTTGTAAGTTGTAAGTTTTGCAAATTAGTTGGCGTTTTGCAAGTGCCACACGACAGACAACAGATGTTGCTACATTATACATTATACACTTTCTCGATCTTAAGTATGCACAAATTAAAACTTTCTAATGAGAGCGGCTAAGTGAGTGGAAATGTTGAAAGATAAAGAAGGGCACTGATTAATTTAGCAGAGTTGTTAAACTTCTAAATAGAAAATCTGAAACTTTTTTACGAATGTAAAAATAAAAAGGACCTTTAAAAAAGGAGACAGATAGATAGACTTTTGAGGGGGATATTAGTTTAAAAGCTTGTACTAAATATGACAAAGAAAGTGAATTTTTTGATTTTGATTTAACTAGTAAGTCTATTTAAGTACATAAATAATTTTAAATCTGAAAAAAAATGAATGATTTAAGAAGAAAAGGAACAGGGTTAGTTGTATACGGACAACCCTAATTTGAAACGTGATTAATTTAAGTAATATAAAGTTTAATTACTACAACAATAAATGTAAGTTCTTTTTGGCTTATTAAATCGGTTAAAAAGGATTTGGGTTAAGTCAAAAACTGTAGTTTATATGGAAGGCATAATACAAATATAATACACAGTTTGTCAAGAATGACTTTTCACACTAAAAAGTACATTATTTGAAGTTTAAACCATAAAACACTGAAATTTAAATAGAATTTAGAATCTTATAAAAAATATTGTAATATATATATCTATATATAAAGTATTCAAAAATATTAATATAATTCTTGCCGTACATCACCAGAGTTTGAAAATTTGAGTTGAAATTTAAATGAGTTTGAAATGTATTAAAAATGTCTAGTCATTGGATTTGACTTAAATAATAAATAAAACGTATCACTTATTAGTGGAACCTTAGTAGAATGTGATGAGGTTTCTTTTCATTCATCCTAAAATTGGACATGCGTTTAAAATGGTATAATAATAGTGTGATTATGTGTTAGTATTGACTATTTAATCATGACATATTTGTGTTATCATTTCTCAAAGTTCATTTTCTTTGTTTTATCATTCATTTTGGTACCTTTTGTTGTCCCATTTAAGCCACATGCAGCGTCTTAAATTAAGCGTTAAATTCAACACATAATACTTGTTTTATGACCCAAGCGCATAGTTTTATAGCTTTTGCTACACTAAAGGAAAGAAATGAAAAACTGAAGGTCTAAAAACTACTCCCCATGCTCCATCGCCCCTGAACTGTCTTTAAGAGACATGCAGACAAACAGACGGACAGACACACAGAGAGAAAGACAGACAGACAGATAGACATACAGACATATTGTATCTATGGAAACAAATTTTACATTGCATAAATACATTCATAGATACATATGCACGTACATACATGCATAGATATGAATATGCATACAGTGCGTCAAGTAATTCTTTCATTCATTCATACATACCATACATCAATACCAAAATTTACATACATACTTCTATATGTACATGCATACATACACTATATTCATACATACATACATACATACATATAAAGATTCATACATACATACATACATACATTCATACATTCATACATAAATACATACATACAATACTTACAAACATGCATAGAAACATCCATGCATATTCATACTCACATATGCACATACATTCATTCATACATACATACATACTTTATGTACATACATACATACATACATGCATACATACATGTTCTTACGATTGTCTATGTTTGTTTGTGTTTTGTTCGTATATCGTAGATACGTATGCAGTATGTAGAGAGAGAGAGAGAGAGATAA
Organism: Sphaerogastrella javana; assembly: GCA_037040025.1. NCBI lineage: Eukaryota > Metazoa > Arthropoda > Insecta > Diptera > Drosophilidae > Sphaerogastrella > Sphaerogastrella javana. The sequence goes on from JBANCZ010002733.1 coordinate 8,478, forward strand.
AGAGAGAGGAAGAGAGAGAGTAAGAGAAACAGAAATCTTCGGTTATCAGAGTCCAATGTAACGCAACGTTGTTTGCCTTTGAGCTTACAACAATCAAACAACGTTTAACACATTCAACAGCAGCAGCAGCAGCAGCAGCGAGAGCAGCAGCAGCAGCAGCAGAAGCAAGGAAAAGCAAAAGCAAAGCAAAAGCAGAACAACAATAGTCGTAGGCAGCATTAAGCACCTTGGAACAAAAGAGAACACCGGTAATAAAACAGATTGCAAGAGCGAAAGAGCGCGCTCTATCTCTCTTTGGCGCGCGCGTGAGAGTCTGAGGACAGAGGGCACAAAAGGAACACGAATAGGGCAATGCTTAGCTCAATATTTATATGCACACATGCATAAAGGTGTGTGTGCGTGTGAGTGTGTGTGTGTGTGAGTGCGTGTGTGAGTGTGTGTGTGTAAATATGCATAGCAGCGTCTCTTTTTCATACCATAGGCGCTCGTTAAAAAAAAAGATAGTTCACATTTTGTTTTTGTTCTCTTTGCGTTTTTAGTAAGAAATATTTGATCGTTTGACAAATCCTATTTGCACGCTTCGTTGGAAAATCAATTTACCGATTTGAACCCCCCTTCCCATCCCTCACTAACTCTTTGTGTTCCCTTCCCCTTCGTTTGATATGGCGCATAATAAAAATCATTTTTTTTTAGGACTTTATTTGGCTGCCTAGCTGGTTTTATGGTTAGTCTGTCTTTTGTCTGGCAACCCTTTTAACATTGATCATATGCGATTCCTTTTTTTTATAGACTTGCTAAGAGACTTGCTTCCTGCTACAAAGTGTGTGAGAGAGAGAGGGAGAGGGATAAAAAGAGAGAGAGAGAGAGAGAGAGAAGGAGAATCTCTGACTCATTGCCTGCAGCTTAATGGCAATTAGTTGGAAAATTTGTTTGCTGCTACCGTTGATGGTGGTCGTTCCCTAGCTCTATCTCTGCTTTAGTTCTAGTTCTAGTTTGTGTTGCTGCTGCTGTTGTTGTTGTTGTTGTTGTTGTTGTTGCTGCTGTTGTTGTTTCCACTGAAATCACACCCAACATTTATGGCCGCAATGATTCGTATGTTGTCTGTGGTCAGGGCGCAAGTTCTTGAGCAAGTTTAATGTCTGTGTTCATGGCTTTAGTCACAGACTTTGATTATGTAATGGTTTTTTATTCTTTTTCATTTTGATTTTCAATTTTTGTGTGTTCTACCCACACACACACACACACGCACACACACACGCACACCCAGACATGTGTGGAGGCTGCATTTCCAGGGGCGGATCATGAGCTTGTGGGGTCCTGGGCTTGAACAATTTGAGGGGTTACAAATATATTGATCGAATACTAATTGACTTTATAGTGATGTTCATAAGTATTTAGAAGAAATTGATATGAAATCATTATATTATTGTAATGTGACTTAGTTTTGGTGTATGCCTTTAAAATTGAATTGATATTCCATTGATTTTGTATTTGAAATCAAAGAAGTGGAACTTTTTTTTTTTGATAAAAAAATGAGCTCGTCCATAAAGTGAAATTTCAAATTTTCATATCTCCTAAAATAATTACAGTAGAAATGAAATTCAAATTCCATATTAAAGAATAGAATTTCAATTACTTAATTCAACGAATATACCATAAATTTGAAGCTGTGATCCATTGTATTTTGATTTAAATAAATATTAGAGTAGCGAATAAAAGATTATAAATAATTTGATTGTGCAAAAAGAATGGAGAAATATGTATTACACAAATAAAGTACTGTTTATTTTTATAAAATACAATTTATTTTTATAAAATACTTTTTTTTTTTTTATAAAATTCTGTATATTTTTATATAATACTGTTTTTTTTATATAATTTTTTTTTTATTTTTAAAAAGTTATGTTTAATTTTGAAAAATATTGTTTAATTTGGCTTCTTATACCTAAATATACTTTTAACTTTGTAAGAGAAGATGGTAACCCTAGTTGCAGTCCAAAAAGCCATACGTAAATCCGGCCCTGTGCAGTCCAATTGACAGCCGTTTGGAAGGAAGCTGGTGATGTTGATGTTGTCGTTGGCGTTGGCTTCATTGTTGCTAATGTTGTTGCTGTTGCTGTTGTTGCTGCTGTTGCTGTTGTTGCTGCTGCTGTTGCTGTTGTTGTTGATTCTTTTGCTGCTGTTGAGAACACGTGGGCGTTGTTGCAGCACTTCTCCTACCAAGTTGCTGACAGACTCATTGCAACAAGTATTATAATTCTCATTATTGTTGCTGTGTCATCAATCATGCATACTATGCTATGCCATGCCTATGGCCCATAGTCCAATGCCAATTGTCAATTGCAACAAGACTCTGTCAACCAGTTGCCGGCTGTGCGAACGTGCAACATGTTCGATGCGAATGCGAATGCAGTGCAACATGTTGGTTGTCAGACATGTTGCGGCAGATGCGCCTCAAAGCAAATGCCGGCACTGTGCTAGCAACATCAATGGCAAATGTTGCTACAAAACCCGACTCTCTCGCAACATGTTGCCAATGTAAGCGCTCATACATGTTGCGCTCTCAGCTAAATGCGTGTAACAACATTTGAATTTAAATAAAATGCATTCAAATGACATAAATAAATTGAAATATTTACGAAAATTTAAATTATTTAAGCTAAACTTTATAGATAAGCTGTTTTTGAACAAGTGCAGTCGCTGCTTTTGTTGCCTTGGCTGCATTTTTCTTGCAGTGTATACAGTGTATACAGTGGTTGTGCTCTCAACATTTGGCGGCGCATCATTTCAGATTTTGTTGCTGGCTCAGATTCAGTTGTTATCTGTAAGTCGCAACGTGTCGTCGCCTGTGCGCATCGTCTACGTCGTATTACACACACATACACACACAGTGACATATATGTATAAACAAAGCAAAAAGAGTTTACCATAAAAAAAGAATATGTTACACACTGTGTGCGCGTTCCATTTTGGCTAATGTAAACAAAACAAAGTCGTACTTATTTTTGGCAGTGTATCAAACATAAAGCCAATTTGCATGCGAGTTGGGTTATAATTATTAAAGTATTTAAACAAATAAATGCAATTGTTTAATTTGTAAAAAAGCAATAAAATTAATTCTAAAAAAAACTAAAACAACACTATCGAATTGAGAAATAAATATAATTTATATAATTATATCTTCAATAAAATAACTACAATTGTGAAATTAATAAAAAAAAACCGATTAAAATTTGCAATACAATTAATGTTTGCTATAAATCTTAAACAAATATTTTTTAATTAAAAAAATTAACCAATTTACTTATTTAAACAAATTAATTCAATGTGTAATTGTTAAAAATAAAATACCGTTTAAAATAAATTTGATATTTTATATAAATTTAAAAAATCTAAAAAAAATTGTTTAAAATTATTGAATTAAAAATTTACATTCAAACTAAAGGTGCATTTAAATAATTAAATTTATAATATAATAAATGCAATTGTGAAATTCATAAAAATTTTAATTATTATAATTTACTACACAATTAAACTAAACATAAAAAAATATTACATTGAGAATAAACACAGAAAAAATATCATTTGGTTTGAATACACGTTTAAATACACATTTAATAAAATAAATTAAATAATTAAATATTTTATAAATAAATTGTGTAATTGTCAAAAAATAGCAATATATAGTATAAAAAAATAAATAAATAAAATAATATAAAAAAAATTACAATATTAATTGAATAAATTGCAAAATTTAACAGAAAATTTTAAACTTCATTTCACAGTGTTTTCTTTGAATTTAAACAATTAAATAAAATTGCAAGAAAATAATAAATAAAAAAATAAATATTTGCATTGCTTTATAATTGTTTTTATCGTATTTCAAAAATAAAACAAGTGGCTTGTGACAGTGATTGAGTGATTATTTATTTATTAACAAAAGGAAAATGCTTCAAGAAAATTAAAACATATACAAAGAAAAGTTCAGTCAACAATAAGAAAAAATTAACAACAATAAAACAAAGGAAAAATATAAAAAAAAATAAAGATTTTCAGATAAAGCAATAAACGGCGTAAATAGATACATATAGAGATATAGCTATATATAGAGTGCTAATCCTTCCCCAAGTCGTGATGACATTTCGATCTTTGCGTGGCAGCAGCAGCAATGGCATCTCGCCGCTTCCGCTGTTGCTGCTGCTTCTCCTCCTCCTGGCCGATCTGAGCTACAGTGAGCACAATGAGACGATGATGACGTCTACCAGTGCACCAGTAGTGCGTGCTCGACGTAATCAACTGCGCTTGCAGCAGCTGCAACAGGCAGGCCTTGGCCTTGACCCTGGCCATGGCTATCATCATCTCCAACAGCAACAGCAGCAACAGCAGCAACAGCAGCAGCAGCAGCAGCATCAGCATCATCATCTGCGCCATGAGCAGCATGTGCGCGCCGAGCTGGAGGCCAATAGGCAGCCATTGGAACTGGAGCAGTTGAGCCTGTTGCAGGGCCCCGGGCAACAGCATCATTTGCGTCATCATAATCGGCATCATGCGGCCTGGGAGCAGCGTGTATTCCCAGCCATGCGACATCAGCAGCATCGTCTGGCACCCATTCCGACAACAACAACAACAGGAACCAGCAGCACTACAACAACCACTTCAGCACCAACAACCACTGCTTGGGCAACGGATGCACCTGTGCCCCTCTCCCGGCTCACTGTCAATGCCAACTCCTCTTCCTCCTCCTCGCGCTTCTTCGATCGGGATGGCATATATCCAGCCTGGACGCAACCGCGTGCCACGCGTGCACCCAACTGGCAGCAGTTGATGGAGAGTGATGAATATGATGATGATGATGATGACGATGATGATTATGAATCGGATGCTGCTGATGATTATGATGCAGCAGCTCTGGCCAAGCAAATGCCACGCTACTCGCTCTTTAGCCAGAAGCTGCCAGCTCTAAGCGCCAAGGAGCAGCAGGACTACGATGCCTACGATGAAACGGATGCGGATGCCACAAGAAATGTGAATGGCAATGGCAATGGCAATGGAAATGGGAATGGGAATGGGAGTGGGAATGGGAATGGGAATGGGAATGGCAATAAGCATCCCAGTGTAGCCGCGGATCGTAATAAAGCCGCCGCCAAGCGCAATGTCTTCGATTGGCTCTTCAGGCGCGACAAGGACAAGCCACAGGCCAAGGCACAGGCTCCGCCAAGGCCCAAACCAGAGGCCAGCACAGAGAAGCCCAAAAGTAGCAATAGTTTGGCTATAAAGAATGAAGACATTCATGTAAACGATGATGATAATGATAGTGATGATGATAATGATGATGATGATGATGACAACGTCACTGGCTACTCCAATGAGCGTTGGAACAAGATCGAGCATGAGCATTACCTGAAGCAACAGAAGCATCAGAAGGAGCTGCAGGCCCTGCGCGACAACAACAGAAATGCTCCACTGATAAGAGGCGCCATTGATAATGAGGTGAGTCTGGCATTGCCCTAATTACAGCTACTAAAACAATAGCAAGTGTTCTTCTTCTTCTTACTCTTGTTGTTGTTGTTGTTGTTGTTGTAATGATGTCATTAAGCTTTGCTTTATATTTTTTTTGTATTTTTAATTCATGCTGATAAGTAGATGAGCTCAAGCTCAATTATATAGGCCACAAATTGATTTGGTTTATTGTTGAATGGTCAACCAAATAGGCACACACACACACACACACTCACACGCACACTAAACCAAACACTCACTCACACACACACACATACTCACACTCACAGTTGACTATTTGGAATGGCAACCACAGCTACCCTATATACACTTAGAGAAAAGCAAAGTTAAATGTTGCACAAGATGATGAACAATGCTTCGATTGAAGCTGAAGAAATAAATAACAATTGGAATAATTAAATGAACTAATTTTAAGATATATTTAGGTATATATAGGTATACGGTATTATATATATTTTATGGTTTTGATAAAGTTTAAATTCAGATTACATTTTATAGTTATAAATGTTAAGATCAAATGATGGCGATAATTAGCACTACAGAATTATGTTAATTTAATAAAATAATAACAAATAATTTAAAAGTACTTAACTCATTGATTAATTATTTATCATTAGTTTTTTTAACGCAATACAATCTCTTCAGCTTAAATGTAATCAATTGAACAATTTTTCACGAATAAATTTATTTATTTCGTTTTTTTTCCTTAAGTAAACTACCAATTTATTTTCCTTAAATAAACTACCAATTTAAATG
>JBANCZ010002734.1:0-14751 GCA_037040025.1 Sphaerogastrella javana
ATATAATAATAATATATTAATAAAAGCTATAATTATAATAAGAATGGCGTAAATTTTGAAACTACTAACTTTAAAATTTAGTTTTAAGAACTTAAATAATACTAGGGTGTCATTTTAAATAAAAAGGCCACATTCTAATATAATTTAAAATATATATATAATATTGAAATTGTTATAATTTTAATATGCAATAATTTCAATGTATTTTTTTCAGAAGTGTATGTATATTTTAATTTGCCGGAAATTAAACAAAAAGTATTGCAAAAAGTACGTGTAAATGAGAAGGGGCGAATTTGAAATGAGTAAAAAGGAGTTAAGGAGTGCAGCCGAAGTGGTGCAGGGTTACATGCCAAAGTACGCGTCATTGCGCCGACGGTGGAGAGGATTATTGCGGCAGGGAGTGGAACAACATGCATGGCACAAGTGTTTTAACACAATTTAATATGACCCTCCGACTATGACGACAACAGCCCCAACAACAACAACAAGAACAACACGATTCTCCTGCTATGGCATAGACAACTTTCGGCGATGACATGAGCTGGAGCCGGATAATATGGCTGGATGAAAACGAGTTTGGAAGAGGGCCGAGCAGAGTGGTACCAAAGCGCGTGCTCTCACTGTTGTTGCTGCTGCTGCTGATGATGATGATGATGATGATGATGATGACAAAGACAATGTCTACGATGATAACGATGACGACGACGACGAGGACGACGACGACGACGACGACGACGACGACGATGAGAATGATGACTACAGCTACCAAGAAGTAGACGGTGTCTCCGATAATGTGAGTCGGAGCAACTGGCAACGCAGCTATAATGTTGTAAGGCTTACAAGGAGGATGTGCAACAGCAGCAACTGCGCACACTTGCAACTTTATTAAATCATAAGGCGTCAGCTGCTGCCGTCTGCCGTTCACATTAGGGACAGGACGTCACAGGACATGGGGGAGGGGCAAGGCATATGCCCGAAAATAAAGGCAAAAAAAGCACATACGAATGCGAGTATATGGGTGTATGAGTATGGGTATGAGTATGAATACTCAGAACAGTAATGATTGACTATAAAGTTGCCCATTATCTGCACTCATTGAATAAAAGAAAGGCCTTAACATGATCTATACCTTTATTTATAGTACTGACTGGCCTATATTACTTCAAAGGAAAATAAAATTATAACACCTTTAAAACATATGTATTACAGTATTATGATAGCGGAGCGAATATCCTATAATTTTGATTAAATTGTAAAATTAAGTGATCTATTCGAATAGAATGCTTACAAAAGCTTAAATAAGTTTGCGGGGTATGAAATAAAAATATTGTGTGTGCATTGTAAATAAAGAATTTTCTGTTTGTTTTCTTTCTTTTCCTTGCTTTCTTTTTCCTTTTCTTCTCTTTAGTTCGATTTTTTTTTTATGTTTCTTGTATTCCTGTGTGTGTTCGTGTGTTGCAGTGTAGTCTGTGGCACCTGTGCGACAGGAAGAGGTGTTCTTTTGGCGGATGGGCAAAGTGAGTGGATTGTCGTACCAAAATTTTAACTTGAATTCATTTCACACTGTTACCAAGCCAAACAGAAGATTTAAAATGAGCGACTGAGTATATGATTTCATTCATAAAATCAATGTTAAGCAACGATTCCTGGCTGGTTGGTTGTTGGTTCCATTTTACATATAATACATTTTTTTAATAGTATATATAATAATATTATGTATAATAAAATTATACTAACTTGTATACTTTCCTTTCTAGTCTTTCGTTGAATATTGACAGGTCGTAACATAATTAACTTGGGCGACTAATACAAAACATCGATTTAATAAAGAAACCCAATATAAACAAAAAAAATCTATAAAGTTTTTCAAAAAGAGGACGCTGTGCAGTTGTACTGATAGATAGGTAGATAAACAAGCAGTCGGAGTTGGCTGAATCAACTCAGCTGGTCCGCCAGATCAAGAAGATATATACGAATACGAATTAAAATCTTGGTATCTAACTGTACCACATGTTTGAGAGCTCAACAAACGTAATGGTTTGAAATATAATTTCCAGAACATAATTTTAGGAATTTTTTAATTTTCGTTTGAATTAGGTATTTTATTTATGTAGCGACTAAAATATTGTTTTGACATTCACAAAACAAGCTAAGATTAGCTCAGAAACTGATAAGCAATGACTAATGTACACAATGAAATGGAAATAAATTAATTATTCTTAGTAGGTATTCGTAAATGTTCGTCATGATAAGTGCTTGTTCGTTTTACTTGTTTGTGGCCTCACGATGAGAGTAGATCGTCTTCAAATCTTCATTGTGCGTGGATCTGTTCTAGTTTTCTTGCTTCTGTTGGTTGTTGCCAATAGGAATGATTATAATCCGTGCAGACAATATATGGAACACAACCAACATCTGTTGCGGAAATGTCAAGAGATTGTCAATAAGAAATTTGATGAATGCTGCGAAAGAAATCCCCGAAAAGATCAGTGCTACGAGTGTTTGCCTCAACTCTCAATAGTGCCCAAAACTAAACATGGTTCGATCGGTAATACATTGTTACAATCGGGTAATTCCTTTAATTCAAGCACAAGAGCTCTATCAGCACCACCAAACACAGCGAACGGTATACTCGTACCAAAAACTGTAATATCATAATTCGAAAAATGGTGCAGGGCAAGATTTATATTGTAATTTGCCAAGTTAAATTGTAAATCTAATAAATTGTTGCTGGCTCAGTTGAAAAATGTTAACGTGTAGTTGTTTTTTTTTTGTTCATCTTACATTCTAGTGAATCTGTGTGTTTTGTGCTCAAATGTTTGTATGTATGAGAATATCTGTGTGGCTTCTGCTTCGCTTACATTTGGCGAGAAGGCGACACGATTATTATCCAACGTCCGTGGTCTTTCCTGGCAGCCAAAGCGCCGTGGCGCAACTTTTAAATAAACTTTCATAATTTTGCATACTTGAGATAACAAATTGCATGCTGCAAGTAGTTTCCTATGCTCATGCTCATACCGATGTTCACGCCCACGTCCACGCCCACGTCCAGGTCTCACTACTCACACATCCCTGCCAGCTCGCATGGACAAGGCAACTTGGGCTGCAGCCCAGTCAAGATTTCTGTGCATTTGTTGTATTCGCGTAACTGGAAAACTTTAAATTAGATTGTTTTCTTGGACGTTTGCCGTCTACGATTTTTCTTCTCTGCATTTGCTAGTCAAATCTACAAACATATATAGTATACGTAAACTTATATATATATACTATATATATATATATATACCGGATGATTTTAATTCGGTCATTAGACACAGATTGGACAGCCGCAAATTAGCTTATCACATCACATCATATCAGTGAGGAGAGTCAATTCGTGACATGTGTTCAGATTCGGAGGTGACTATAATATACCCTGAAAATCGAATAGATCGACCTAGGCAGGAAGTATAACATGGGGTTTGTCCAACTGTTCTACAAATCAATCATCGTTATTAGAAAAAAAAAAAATTATTGTGCGAGTGGAGAATTGTATGATTCAGACAAAAATAACGAGCATGAAGGATGTAGTTATATTCAGAACTGATGCTGTATTTTTGGAAGATCGGAAGAAATGAAATTTGCTTAAGTTTTAAATATAATTAACATTAATAATCATGAATTACACTCATACAAATAATATATATTGAAAACACAATATCTTTGTGAGGTAGGTTAACATATTGAAAAAGGATGATGAATGTATCTTTGATTGAATCTTAAAAATTGATAATGTTATATTGAAATGAAAATACATAGCATCAATACGTGTAAGTACACATGGCATCTATGCCATCTATGGCATCTATGGCATCTATGCCGTACCAAATTGTACTGACGCATTTTTATAGTTAGATGATGTATTTTATAGTTTCAAAAATCATAGGGATGGAGAGACTGACTTCAGGTCTTCGATATGAGTGAGAATGTACATAACTTTGAAGTTGTATAAAGCTTCCTCCTACTCTAACACACATTGCGATTTTAACAAGTTTCATTGACCCGATATGTTTATTTTTTTTTTTTTTTGGCATAGGGTCTAAAAACAGCTGAGCATTATTGTATGCATGCTGTATGAAAACAACATTTAAATTTAAAATGTCATACATTATATATTAAGTAATACTATTCGCCTATGTGAAAATAGCGTTGTGCGTTGATAACGAGCACAAAAACATATATATATGTATATATATATAGAACATATTGTAAAATACGATTTTTTAATTGGGATTGTATGTATGTAGAGTGAAACTAAAGTATATGCATCTATATTTGTATTTAATAAATAAACTAGTAAATAATTTTGATGTTCTGAAGAGTTATAAGAGTTGAAATCTCGCATTTTTCTAGATGCCTGCCAGCGAAACTTTTGGCAGAAACCGCAACAAAACTGGCTGAGATATCAAGAGAATATCATCGAACTGGAATGTCAATAGATAGCGGGGCAATGCATTACCACATGACCACATTCGTATATATGAATATGTATATTCATATGTGGGCCATGTGCCATATATACAAATATACTTTATATTGGGTGTGCATATGTCTTAATTTTTGACCAAACTTTAGAGGGTACAGCTTGAGCGGGAGTTGCAAGAGGGATGCGCATTTGTCTGTCTTCCACTTGATGTTTCCTTGCCTCTCTCGTTGTTGTTGTTGTTGTTGTTGATGTTGGTGTAGTTGTAGTTGTTAGTGTTTGAAATAAACTTTAATGAGTTTTCTGCTTTTCAGCCGCAAAAACCACTTAACCGGCACATATGCATGTTGCTGGGGCTGGCTGCAGAAACTTTAGACGGCAAAGCCAACACATTTTGGCCGAAAATGCCAGGCGCCAAGTTAACGTTGCACAGAAATACACACACAAACACACACACACATACACACACACACACACACTTATTGAAATATATGTATATACATATAGAAGTGTATATATAGGTACTGTATATCTATAAAAGTATAAAATATATCTATCTGTATGTAGATATATATATGCAGCATCTAACGTGAATGTTGGCTGCACAAAAAAATGTTGCTCAAAATTTGGAGCGCATCTAAATTTTGGAGGCCAGCGACCGGAAGAGCTGTTAGAGCCAAAATGCAAGAACACCGAACAGACTCGCCCAGACTCTGTTTGCCGCATCCATCTCCGTCTCCGTATCCGTCTCCGTCTCTGTCTCCTTCACCATCTTCATCTCCGTCCTCGTCTCTGACTCCAACAATGACACCGACATTTATGGCCGGCAAATTTTTCGCTTAGTGGTAACCAATCAACTGTGGCAAAGGCAAAGGCTGGCTTTTTTTTAGTCAGAAGTCCTCTTGGTCTAGGTCTGGGCTCCTTTTGATCATCTATCTGACAGAATACCGTCTGAAATATTAATTTATTCGCTGTCGCTTGGCTTGGCCGACTTTCATTTAAAGCAGCAAATTTAATTTTTGGCTTTGATAACATGTCGAATGAGTAATGAACACACTTGTCCTATGCACCCACCCACAAACCACACTCACAAACATTCACTCACACTCACACACACAGACAAATATACTCAAAAACACACACAATCATACAGTTTGTGAGCAACATATAGTCATAAAGAGGTCACTAGCCCGAGACCGAATCCTTGTCTAGTGGTCCCTGTCGAAAAAGTGCATTGTCAAAGTTTTACGACTGACTAGTTCGCGAAGTTTAATCGTCTTTTGTTTAATTACATCATCTAATGTGCACAAATACATTCAGGGCTCTACGATTTTGTAACCATAGACTATATAGTAGACTTACAGTTGAGCGTATTGAAATTCGAGATCGAAATCGGTAAGGGTCGACAAAAAATCATTTGAATCACAAACTCTTTGTTTGTAATAATTTTAATTTAAATTTTTACTATTTTCATTTATTTTGAAAGGGTATTATGTATTCTATCAGCCTTGCAGTACACATGCTGATAATTTTTTCGTCACAATTTTTTGGGAATTTTTTCTGATACTGTTGCTGTTGATGTTGATGTTGATGTGGATGTGGGTGTTGGGTGCTGGTGTCGGTGTTGCCTGGTCCGCAATTACATTGTGGCTAGCAAACTAAATGTGAATGCGGCGCAGCTGCCGTTAGCATAAAGTAATCAAAAAAGTTTTGCTTTATTGTGGCAGCAGTCATCATCATCATCAGCGGAGCTCTGCCAGAACTCGGCACTACGAATGATAGAACAAAGAGACAGTGAGATAGTGAGGGGAACACAGAAGCTCGATTAATGTACAACTATGATGTATATGTGCATAGGTATGTTTCGGACTACCAAGTGAAATTGAACTGAACTAAACTAAAATGCAGCTTAAGCGCGCAGCCAAGTCAAGGCCAACTTTAGGTGAAGTGAGTGAAAAAATGTATAGAGAAAAAATATCCAACAGTAGGGACGGTGCCCGGTAGCAAGGACCCTGTGTTTAGTAACTTTAGGTGAAGTGAGTGAAAAAATGTAGAGAGAAAAAAATTTCCAACAGTAGGGACGGTGCCCGGTAGCAAGAACCCTGTGTTTAGTATTTGAGCAATAGAATATGATTTTTTGATCAGTACAGTATTTTTGGGGCAGAATAATATCAGAAGTGGAGTAGTGTGGGTTTTCGATATAGTGGAGTATGTTCGGGACGGTATAGTCAATTTTACACCTACTATCGTTGTCGATATTAACATTGATAATCGATACTGTCATTCGGTCATCAAAATGTAGGTAATGCAATTTTTGCACTAATGTACCAAAGCATAACGTTCTAACTTTTAAATTGCGCCACTTTTGTTGATTTTAAAATATGTCGGTTGAGGTTATGTATCAAAATTTTAAATATACTTAATCTGCTCACAGATCGCATAAGTGTTCGTGACAAATATGAATACTGTTGATCTTATTGTTTCCGAAATCTAGGTGTTCATACAGATGAACATGGCTAAATCAACTAGGCTTCTCATCTTGATTGGGTCTGCCACGCCTCCTTCTTCATGTTACACCCAAAGCGACTTTGCACAAATTTAATAGAACCTTTTGTGTTTTGTAAACACAGGGTCTACAAATGAGAACGGCGAAAGATAGAGCAAAGATAGAAAGATATGCCAGAGGATGAGTCCACATAAAAAACTTACAAGTTTGTTGTCGTTGGTTTTGGACCAACTGGAACTTAATTGCACTCGCGATGTAACAAAGGCGGCAAGGTGCGCATGTGTGTGTGTGTGTGTGTGTGTATGTGTGTGTGTATGTGTCCATGTCTATAAGTTTGGTTGTCGTTGTGTTTTAGTATACTATATAAAGAAATTTGATATTATTTGCACGTAATTCGATGAAATTTTAATAATCTAGCTTCGTAGGTAATAAAGAACTTTGGACATGTGGCTAAAGGCCTCCAATCTCTTGCTCAGTATGTACATCCCACCTCCTCTCTCTCACTTACTCTTTCTCTTTCTCTTTCTCTCTCTATATTTCTCTCTCACTCTTGACTTGTCTCTCCATATAGAATGTTCGAATATGTGGATGTCTTTCACCTAAGCTACGATCCGACCAGCCCTTTTTGAGCCCCTTGAACCATTCGGCACGTTTGCCACTTGTGGATGCGATTTGGGTTCGATTGTAATTGCAATTTTAGCTGCTGTTCGGCAGCAAATTAATTAAAATTACTGGCACAAAATCAGGAAAAAGCCATCGACATTCTATTCACCTGCTCTTTGTTGTAACTTTTAGTTTATTTAAATTTAATGGTGCCACATAAACAGAACTGCAAAAAGCAGGTGAACTAAAGGTACACAAAAAATAGAAAAAAAAGAGAACAACTACGAAATGCTAACAATTTAATTAAAATTGAGTTGAGATAACACAAACAACAACAACAACAACTACAATAAGTCAAACACATTCGTTCGTATGTGCAATATTGTGGGGCTAGTCAACCATTAAAAAAAAAAAAACCAAAAAATTCTACTATATATGTCCTTCAAAATCATTGGTACTCACTGTTGTTGCTTTTGCTATTGCTGTTGCTGTTGCTGTTGCTTTGCTGCCCCGAGCAGGAGTGCTATGCAAACATATGACGCATACGCCACATGTACAGCAAAGAGAGAGACCAAAGTGAATTATTTCATTTGGCCATTTTGGTCAGTTAGCTATATGGCCACTGAATTTACCGCAATTTCAAATGTGCAGTGAAAACGTACAGGGTCAAGACCCAACGTTGAGCACTTTAAAGTCTCTTGCTTTAGCAATTTTTCTCACTCCGATTTCGATACATTACTTTTGGCACCATACGTATGTTAAAATCTGTTTAGACTTTTGCTCAAATTTATAGATATAGCCAACATTTCATTCATGATGAAATGGAAATCTTAGTGATCAAATGTTTAATCATTATTTGGCTTACAGTTGAAGGTCTAATGGTAATCAATCGATTAAAGCGTACGCTATATTTATTTATAAGTCATTCATTTGTCAAATAAATCGAATATTTCGCTTCAAATTTTGCTTTAATTATTTAGTAAATTAAATATTATACCTTTTGTCAAAAAAGTATCCGGACTGGAAGATTACGATGATATGATGCACTATCATGAGTTCGTGTCACTGGAACAGACGGTCAATAAGGAGGTTTACTTGACCGTACTTCGGCGCTTGCGTTTTCCACGACGACAACGTGCCGTAGCACCGAGCTACCATTATGAAGGAATGCAAATCCTAAAACTCCCTAAATACCATCGAACAACCTCCGTATTCGATAGACTTAAACCCCTGCGACTTCACTTTGTTTCCTCGACTCAAGTTGGAACTATTGAAGACATCAAACAAAAATTGGGAACGGTAGTTGAAGGCTATCTCGGAAAACGTATATAAAAAATGTTTCGAGGAGTCGCTGGCATATGTCTATTGCTTCCAATGCGGACTACTTTGAAGGCGACTAAATCGATTTGGATGATTAAATGGAAAATGTGTGCTTTATTTACCCAGTCATGTTACTTTTCTTTTAAGAGAAAGTATGCAATAAAAATTTGAAATAATGTTTTTTATTTTATTGAAATTTAAATAATTATCGAGCGAAATAAGTTGAATTGAATCGATTCGAATCGAATATATATTGCTTTCAAAATCTATCTACAATCAGTATTTACAAACTTGTGGCGCCTTATTCCAGTGCAACTGGAACGTAAACACTGAGTGTAAACAAATCGCATGCCATATTTGCCGGCAAATGAGAGGTGAACTCACCTCGTGGTGAGTATATGTCAACTCGGACTGAGACGGAGTGTGAGACTGTGTGGGCCAATAAACAGCAGGGTAGCAGGAGAAGAGCAGCCGGAGCAAGGGGTACAGCAGACGATGGCTGTGCCATACAACTTCGTGGCATTTTGTTGGCAGACACTGTAGAAACTGTTGCATGGGAGCAGGCGCCGGCGGCAACATCCCGAAGGCCGGAAGCCAAGCTAAAGTCCGCCAAATTGGCACACAGCCAACGGCAGAGCGTCGTGTGGCATGCTCGTGTGGCACGCTCGTGTTTACCCCGAACACGAACCGTTGCGACGAAGTAAACCAAGGATTGCGAACCGCCGAGCAGTGTACGGCTCCTGTTGGCCATGTTGGCCGTATTGGCCGTGTTGTGTCCCTGCCAAGCAACAGTTTTGTTCAAAACGTCAACATATGCGGTCGTGGTCATGGCTCAGTACGTCCAGGTCCGTCAGTTTTTGTGCTCCGTGTGTGAAATTCGACGTGAATTCGATGCGAATCGCATGCGAGTGCAAGTGCAGCGCCCTGTTCGCTGTTGAGTAGAAAAAAAAATTGTGTTTACAGTTGCAATTCGACGGCCATTTTTGTTTTGTTTGTTGTTGTAATCACATAAAATTAAGGAAATCAAAAAAAAAAAAAGAAAGAAAAAATACAAATAAAATAAATTTAATAACAATTGTAATTTCGGCAAACAAAACGAACAGCAGAAACAGAAATTATAGTCAAAACAAAGCTCATGATATAATCTAAATCAAATTAGAAGGTAAAGCTCTTCATTAATCATCAAAACAGAAAAATTCAATTCGTACGGCACACACACACACACAGGGTATTATTAGGTGTGTGTTGTGCATGTTAACAATTTGTTAATCCAATATAAAATGTCTCTAGTCAAAGTGAAATCAAAAGCCAAAAATTAACCTTACTTTGCGCTGATTACATAGCAACAGAAACAGCAACAGTGGCAGCTAATGTATTCACACACGCACATTTGGGGGCGGTATGATTATTCACATTAAGCTTATTTAACTTGTCTCTGACTTAACAAGCCAACCGACAGATCAAACCGTAGACAGACAACAGACTGACATACTCGAACAAATGGAAAGCAACATGAAATATTTTTGTGACTAATCGTTTCTCGATTGCATTTTAAATGGTCGAGCTGAACACCGGAAACGGAAGTGCATTCAATCGGGTGGCAAAAAACAATAACAATAACACTTGCATACACGAAAACCATTTCAACTTGTGTTTCAGCACAGAAAATGTAACGAAATATTTGGATTTCCTTTCGGATTATTGTTACATTGAATTCGTTGATAAACATAAATCACAGTGATTCGAATTTTTCAAATAAAATTTGTCCGCATTTATTTTTTAAATATTAATTTGTATTCTACTGATTTGATATCTAACAAGAAAGTTGGGAACAGCATCGGTTTTGCTATGTGATGTCTCTTCAATAAGTCTTTTAGGAAGTCTTTTATAAAAAAAAAATTATTTAATCTACCGTTTTATTTTTATTAAAAATATATATATTTTCAATTAAATAAATATTTGTACATTATTCACAAAATAATAAAGTTTTTTTTAGATTGCTTTTGACATTATTAACTCAAGTTTTTAAAAAGTAAAAATCAAAAATATTTGAAATTTGGAATTTAATTTGAAAATATTTGTACTATTCTTTAGTTTAGTTTTCATAAGTTTAATTTGTTGAAACTTTATTTTATTTGAAAAAAAAAAAAATTATTTTAAATTTAAATTTAAAATTATTAAATTTATTTTAATTTTACTATACTTTAGTTTATGTGGCTAAAATTGAATTTAATTAAAAAAAAAAAAAAATATTGTGTAAATTTAAATATGTGTCTAAATTTCGAATATTGTGAATGAATGAAGGGGCGTGTATTTTCGAATGAAATTAAATTTTACTCACATTTGAATTCATTTTAACTTAATATTGTTCTGTTAAAAGCAATCCAAATTTTGTATGGATTTAAGATTTAATGGATATTTAGGTTCAAAAATGTTGTTATAAATAATATTTGAAACTACTTAGAATGTGATTAAAAAAGTGATATTCCCGTTGGGTATATATATGTGCTATAAGCAGACATTATTCCATACACATCGGTTTCAATTCCAACATTGCTTAATGTATTAGTATTGGTGTTAGTGTTGGTGTTGGTGTTGGTGTTGGTGTTGGTGTTGGTGCTGGGTTCGCGTGTTCATGACGTAACGTTTGCGGTTGTTTATGTTTTTGAGGTCTCATATCGTGGTTAGCCAATTGTTATGCGCATTTTGTTTTATTGCACACACACGCACATCTGATGACATTCCCCAACAAAGTCCCCCCCTTAACCCACAATGGCAGAGGCATTTTTGTTGCTTCTACTTCTGCTTTTGCTGTCGCTAGTTGCGGTGACATTTCGCGTTTGGGTCAACGACAACGACATTTACTCCTCCATCCGACCTCGCCTCGCCGATCGCAGTGTTCCCTCAGTCCTTATAGCCATCGCCCATAGGTGTTAATATTTCAATTAGCACTCGTTTATGTTAACGTAGCGAAAAAATTCTCATGTAATGCTCCACGCAACTGTTACGCTCCAGCTATACGACTTCGCCTCCGGTTGCGACTCCGTCTTCTACTCCGACTCCGACTCCGACTCCGTTTTCGCCATGTCGTATAATGGCTGTGCGTGTGCACGTACATATGTGGCTTAGTGTTAGTCCGAGCAGGTCATGAGCTTTACCCATCTGACTGTATGAGTGTGTGACTGTGTGAGTAGCAAATGTTTAATGTTTGTCCCGGCCAGTTAACAAATGATTCTGATTGCGGCCCAACATGCTCGGATTTCACCAGATTTTATGACTGTAATTATAATCGGTGTAGCTCTACGCGCTTTACGTCAGTCATTCGAGTGCCGCTCAATCGCATGGCCATACACGTAGAGCCTATAAAAAAAGTTACACCCTACTAACCATGCTAAAAATACTAAAACTATTAATTGTATTATTAATATTTAAATCTATCGGCACTATGCATAATTGCTGACTTCCCATCGATATGTTCTCAGAAAAGAGCAAGTTTTGTTGTGTTTCTTTAAAAGATATATGAATGACACTTCAAATGATTAACAAGGTTTTGTTATACCCTACAAACTGTAAAAAATTATGCTCTTCCAATCTATCGATGCTACTCTGATTTACTAACTTCCTATCGATATAAGTTTTCAGAAAAATGCAAATCTTATTCATTTTCTGAAGGATATATTATATAAGTAACAATTGTAGTAAGCTGATAACACCCTACAAACCATTCAATATTATACTATTTAAATCCATTAACATTTAGTATATTGTCTTACTTGTTATCGATATGAGTCCTCAGGAAAGTGCAAATTTTCTTCCTTGATTTCATGTATGTATGAATTATAATTAATCTGATTATCTAGACTTTATCAATTTATTAATTAAATCAATCAACACAACGGGTATCAACTAACTTGCTGTCGTTTCATAAAAGTGCAAATTTTCTTCTATTGTTTTTAGGGATACATAAATTTTTATTAATTTGATTAGGTAGGCTTTTTTACTCTCTGCAAACCATTTAAAATTATACAATTTATATCAGTCGATACTAAGTATATTGATAAACTTGTTATCGATATTAATTTTCAGAAAAGGATATAAAAATTATAAGTAAATTAATTGACTAGGCGGTGTTATAACCTACGATCCATACAAAGTAGTGATTTTTAAAACTATCGATACTTCTCATGTTTACTAATTTACAATCGACATGAGTTTTTAGAAAACTTGAAACTTTCTTTTGCTTCTTTAATGGATCGATTAATAATAATTAAACTGTTTAATTAGGCTTTATTACAAATCGATATCAAGAACAACTATAAAATGTGAACATTTTCTTTTTGAATTATCAAAATGAATATAAAATTTATACTAATTGCGCACTCATTCAATAACTACTCAAATTAAAATAATTGCATTCGTGTTGTGTCGAAGGTTCAGAGTCTTCTCATGTATGGCTTCGAATAGATGTGGGGCTGAACAGTTTCAATGGATGGTCGTATTCTTAATTTGTTTTAAATAAATATTGTGTTGCGGTGCAGCTGGTGCCACGCCCACAACTGGGTAGCAGGTACCATTACCAGAACAGAACAGAACAGAACAGAAGAGAAGAGAAGAGAACAGAGCAGAACCGAACGGAACAGGACTGACCAGGCCTGGACTCCTATCGTTGGCAACTAAATGACATTTATTGTCAGTTTTTGGATCAGTGTGCAGTGTGCAGTGTGGATGCGGATGCAGCTGCAAAAATCTGTCGCTGGCCAAATGTCTTTCCATATTTTTCATGCACAATTTCAGTGCATCGGTCCAAAAAGCAAATGGCAATGGCAATGGCAATGGAAACTTTCATCCATTTGCCTTGCACTCCTGGTACTCCAGCCACCGCTACGGCTTCGGCTACTCCTGTCCCTTCTCCTCCATCTGCTACTCCTCCTCCTGACTGTGTCCTCTCTGCTTCTCCAGCCAGTCCTCTCCGTCCCTGTCTGCTCCTGGTACTCCAACAACTCCTACTCTCGCCTTTCAGTCACGCTCTCCACTCGGTCTGTGTGGGTGTGCATGCATTTCGCTTGTCTATATTTATTTATTTACGTGGCCAGGCTAGTCGATGGGCCAGATCCAGATCTACATCCAGGTCCAGTTATTTGTTGTTGTTGTTGTTGTTCCTGTTATTGTTGTTGTTGTTTGTTATTGTTGCAGTTGCTGTTACAGTTTGCCGCTTGGGAAAAGAAGAATATTGCAATGGATGACAAATTTATTTCGTTGCCGTTGGCGGCTTTTCCTTTACCCCATCTTTTATTATTTTAGTTCATTTTTCTTTTAATTCTTTTATTTATTTGGTTGCGTTATGTCTGCTTCATCATGCGTATTTGATTTAAACATTTTTTTATAGAATTTATGAATATAATAACCAAATACAAAAATTAATACGAATATCATTGCAAATGATTCAATTAGCAAACTATTTAAACTCTTTAATTCGATATCCAAATTTGATTTTTGTTTATTGGGAAAAAAATTAACTATTCCAAAGATTATGGTAGAAACAATATTTTTACTTTTCACACAGAGTTCAATATAGATGTTTATAAGTTTGAGTGCGATAGTTGAATGAATAAATTTCTAGATTCAAAACGTTCTCTAGATGTTACACATGAATTCAAAGTTTACTATGTTCAACATATTCTTTAGTATAATTTTTAAGTTTATGTCTGTAATTTACCATTAATTTTTTAATTAATATGAAGATTATAGATTGTTCTACAATGCTATTTATTTATCATATATATATATGTATATGTAGGAGAGTTAGCTTCGTCATTGTCTGCCATAATTTTATTTTTCTTAAAGACGCAGCGAGTCGCAGTTG
>JBANCZ010002736.1:0-14739 GCA_037040025.1 Sphaerogastrella javana
ATACTTCCCCAAAAAACTAAACACAGGGTCCCTACTGTCGGGAAAGTCCCTACTGTTGGATAAGTATATATGTATATATGTATATATGTATATATGTATATTTTTTAATAATAATTTTCATTCTTTTTGTTTTTTTAATTTTTTTCTCTCTTTTGCCTCTATATATTTTTTCTTTTTCTATATTTTCTTGGTTTTTTTTTAAGTGTACTCTCATTATGCACTTTGCAGCTTGATTTATGATATTTTAATGAGTCTTGGGCTTTTGTTATTGCTATTGCTCTGTCTATAGTTGTCTCGCTCTCGCTATGCCTGTCTCGCTCTCTCTCTCTCTCGCCAATGCTTGTGTCAATTGAAGCGTGTCGCTTGTACAAATACTATATTATACACTGTGAACAAACACTAAGCATTTTGTGCTCAATGGAGGGTTCAAAGTTCAAGGCGCTTCTATTGACCTGTCGTACATCATGGAAAAGGGGTGGGGATGGTGGATGGGGGGATGGGGGTGGGCCGTGGCTAGTCTGTTCTAGCTATCGACCAGAGCGTGCTGTTAAAATTTAATTGCTTTGCCCTTTGACCAGAATGCTATTAACACGGCTCGAGCACTAGGCACACACTGGCCATAATCGTTATTATCATTGCTAATTTAACCGCTCCCCCCCCCTGCTTTAAACCATGGCAAACACCCCGTACCCCCTTTACTTTTGGCTGTCTTGTTGCGCTGTTTTATTGCTTGGCTTATTTTAATTAAAAATTTTCTTTTTTTTCGCAGCCTGACAATGCCAAGTGCTGCCGCTTTTGCCGCTGTTTCTTCTTCATGTTGCTCTTTTGCACTTCAAGTTTCTCGCATTCTATTTAGCTTTTCCTTTCGCCTCTACTCATCGTTTTGCTTTCGTTTTCATTTCGCCTGCAGCAGCAGCACATGAAATAAACAAAACAAAGCTGTCAAGACGAGAGCTACTTGTGTCTACTTACTCCCAATGCAAGCTTATAAGCAGCACACTCACACACTCACTCGCACACACTCACTCGCACACACTCACTCGCACACACTCACACATACACACACATTTGCATACAAACATACAGAGAGTCACACGCATAGAGCGCACACAGCGGGAAACGCAAAGAGTGAGCGCACAGTCCGAACGAATGAGGAAAAGAGAGAGAATAAGAGAGAGGGCGCGCACTTGAGCTTTTGTACGTGCAAGAGAGATAGCGCTAGTGCCTGAGGCGCGACTCGTCGCTTTTGTCTTAAGGCTGCTGCGACTTTTGCTATTTTTATGGGCTTAAGACGCTATTAAAGCCATATGCAAAGCATGTAAAGAGCTAAAGCGCACTTGTTGTTGGCGTTGCCACCTTGTTGCTGCTGTTGACACGAGTGTGTAAAGCTTCTTGTTGTTGTTGTTTTTCATGTTGTTGTTGTTGTTCTTCTTCTTCTTGTTGTTGTTTTTCATGTTGAGTCCTAATCCCGCTTAACGTTTTGTTGACAACGCGGTCGCAGTACTCGCGCCGCTTATAAATATAAAATATGCACATAAAGCATACACATACACACACACACATGCATACATATATATATATATATATATACATATAGCAGCTGCTGCTTGAGCTTACTTATCAAAAATATAAATATATATTTAAAAAAATATATATTATGTATATACATAAAAACTGCAAATCACTCAAGGGTTTGCCTTTATTTGCATTTAAAATTTTGACAGCTGCGCTAAAAAATGCGATATACGGCTGTTTGCGGTTTATGCGATTTAAACGGCAAAACAAAAACAAAAAAAAATAATATTAAATATTAAATATTAAAAATATGGCTATATTTAATGCATTTATTTAATTAAATTTGTTCACATTCAAACGAATTTTTCAACGACGCCTTAAGCCATGCTCTAGGCTTTAGTATCGTTCATCTATCTGGCAACGCTGCACGCGTTCAGTTGAACGATCGCCATCTTGATTTTGTTTGCTATCGCTTATCGTTTATCGTTTTGTTGGCGCGCTGCAGCCAAAAGTTTGAATATGAAAAGTTAATGATAATGTAATTATAATAGCAAATTTGCATATTCATGCGCTCGGTGTTAATTTTATTTACGCTTTGTAAACATATTAAACATATTAAATATTTAAATGCGTCTAAGTGAATTTGCGCGCTAAAAACGCTTGAAATTTTGCAGCGCACATTTTCATAATTAGCCAAAAGGCTTAAAGTGTTGGCCGAAATGACACTTAAGTGTGGCCAAAGTGTTGCCAAATGTGGCAGCCAAAAGGCGCGTATGCATTGGGTTGAGGCTGGCCACACTTTAAACCTAAATGAGCAATGGGAAAATGTCAGAAAATGAAGACAGAGAATGACTTTAAAGAGCGGTCAAAGGACTTAAACAAAGTCGAGCTAAATTTAAGATGAATTGGAGCTAAATTTATGCTGAATTCGAGCTGAATTGAAGCTAAATTGGAGCTGAATTGAAGCTGAATTGGAGCTGAATTGAAGCTGAATTGGAGCTGAATTGAAGCTGAGCTTGAGCTTCATTTGATCCTAATTTAAAGTTAATAGAGGCTTTATAGCGCTATTTATATTCTCTATACTTCACTTATAAATTGAACAATTTCCATGTGGCACTTAATTAAATATTAAATACGTGTAAATGAAATTTTACACGCCATTTCCGTGATGCATTTTGTATGCACATTTACATTTACATTTACACCTTTTTTAATTTTCATAGATTTTCATAGAATTTTTCATAGCGGCTCTGACGCTGACGTCAGTGCATTTAGCAATGAAAAGCGGGTTTATATTTCATGTTTTTTTTTTCTGTTTTATTTTTAATTAAAGCGCATTTAAGCCAAACAACAGTGGCAAGAAGCGCACAAAGAATAACTGCATGGAAAATGTAGGGGAAATAGTGAAAAAGAGAAAAAATCATAGAGGCAAAACGCAGTGGAAAAATACATTTTAATTGCAGGCAAAAAGAAAATGGGGAAAGAGAAAGACGCATGAAAATGAAGCTGCGATGCGGCATAAGAGTGTGTAGAAGTGTATGTATGTGTGTGTGTGTGCGTGTGTGTGTGTGTTGTTGTTTTTGTAGCCGTAAATAAGCTGCACAGTGGCTGTAATGAGCACAAACAATTAACTTGGCCAACAGCGAAAGGCCAATGCCAGCCGCAGTGTTGACAAAATGATGCAAAAAAAAAAACAAGAAAAATAATCGAGAAATACGCTAAACGGAAAATGGAAAATGGGCAAACAACAGCAAAGCGGGGAATGGGTAAAAAAAAGGGAAATTTTTTAATGCGCTGTGCGCCTTTGTGAAGCGAAGCTCAAAATGAACTTTAAGCGAGGCAGCCGCATGGAAACATTGAAACATTGAACGTCTGGCAACAGACACACACACACGCACAAACACACTCATACACTCACACTCACACACACTCTCACTCACACACACATACACGCCTACACTCACACTAACACACACACCAACAGACTGACAGAAGCATTGTGTGCATTGAGTCAGTTTTTTCTTGCGCTGTTTGTAATTTGCAACAATGTGGCCAGAGTTGCCAAAGTTGCCACAGTTGCCGCTTGCCTCCATTTGCCTGCCGCCTGCTATTGCTTGTTGCTTGGCTGCTTGGTTGCTTGTTGCAAGTTGTCAGCGCCAACAACTGTTGCCTGCTTGGGGCTGCCACTTTGACATGACAAAAGCCAAAACAATGGCAACGCTCAGACTGACAGACAGACAGACAGCACCGCTGCCCCTTAGATGGCCACGCCCCCGCCCCCTTCCTCTAAACAATCCCAGCTAAGAGACTGTAGGGCGTGGTCACCCCCGCTGCTTGATTGGCGTCAAGAAACGCATCAAAGTCAAAGTCAAAGCCAAAGATGCTTGAAACGAATATCAGGTTCAATTGCGTTGAACAGTCGATTGCAACCGACAGTTGAGATGGCAAAATTATGCACTTAATAAATAAATAAATTGACTTAATAAATAAAATATAAATAAAGAATTTTGGAAGGATTTAGAGGCAGATTAATAAAATAATATGTATGTAACATATGAAATATGTACATATATGTATATGTATGTATATGTCTATGTATGTATATGTATGTATATGTTTATATATTCCATTAAGAGGAAAGATGGGGTGGTGGGGTGGTGGAGTGTACCAATAGACACCCAAGCCGCAATGCTTAACGTTTGAAGCGGTTAAATAATGCAAAAGGCGAAAGCATTTAGTGGCATAGCCTAAACAGTAAAATGCGCAAAACGATGGCGCATTGCAGCGGCAAGTGGCATGTGGCATGTGGCAAATGGCAAATGGCAAATGGCAAGTGATAAGAGGCGTGGCAAGGGGCAAGAGACAAGCGATCGAATTGCCTGACATGGCGCAATGGAATGACCCCAAAGTGGACAGTGAAAGGTAGAGAGAGTGAGAGTAAAATGGATGTACATGAGCATAGATAGAGAGAGAGAGAGAGACGGCAACGGGGATAAGGGTGAAGAAGAGAGTATTTGAATGAAAGGGAGTGTGAAAGGGGGAGGGGCCGACAAACACGATAACATTGCAATAGCATAGCAAAATGGCAATTGAAATCATTGCAATGTCAAAGGCGAAACTATTAAACGTTGCTTGCTGCTTGTCGCACAAGTGGGCACGTCCACGCCCACTCCAAACACACACACACACACACACATAAACATACACACACACAGTGCGACACCACAATTTTGGCCGGAAGGCGTCGTGTAGCTGCGGTTTCGCATACTTGACAATTAGCAGCGCACAGTACATTAATTATGCATGCGTGTGAGTGTGTGTGTTGGTGTGTGTATATGTGTATGTGTGTGTTGGTGTGTGATCTCCATGTGTTTGTGTGTTTGTGTGTTTGTGTGTCTGCTCTGACGCCCCGAACAAAATTCTCCAATTTCCTGTGACACGCGCGCGTCACTCAATGCCAAAGAATTTTTTGGGGTAACCGCAAACACACAGACACAGACAGAGAGAAAGAAGGAGAGAGAAAGAGAGATAGTTACATACAAAGTGACAAACAAAAACAAACACACACTCACACACAGAGTAATAAGTAGGCCTGGTTATTGGCGTCATATGCCTTTGTGGAGCGCACGTAATTGGCCCCCAAAGGCAAAGCGCAAAACGCAAAGCGCAAACCTTGCCTTGCCTTGCCTTGCCGTAATTTGATAGTTTTAATTGGCATTTGGCCTGTGCCGCAGAAATTTGATTAGAATGTGCGACATATTTAATTAAAGTGCCTTATTTAATTGCAAATAGATAACAAACAAAATGGCAAACACATGGCACAAAGAAAGAACTCTGTTTTATATGAAATCCTTCTGTGTATTATCTTATCTTATCTGTTCCTTTTGTCTATTCCTATTTGTCTATATTTTTCCCTCTCTATACATATCTTTCTTTCTCTCTCTCTACTCTACTCTCTTTCCGTCTCTACTTTAATCTATATCTTTCTCCATATGTCACTGATTCGATCTCTCTCACTTATGATCCTTTCATGCTTCTTCTTTTCTTGCTCTCTTCTCCCTCGCAGACTGTCAGCTCTTTCGATCTCTCTCCCTCCCTCTCTTATTGAACTTGCCGTCTCTCTTTCTCCAAATTGCTCTATCGATATCCGCCCTTTGATTATCTTTACACTCTCTCTCTCAATCTCATATTTCCCAATCCTCAATCTTATTTTCTTTCTCTATCTCTCAATATACGTTGTACTTTCTCTTTGTCTTTCTCTGTCCCATTCACATCTCTTACTCTCTTACAGAGTATATTATGAATCGTTTTGCTGCACTTGCTCTTCATGCACGGAAAATGCTTTTCATCAGCTCATCCAGTTTGTTGGCAAATGTGTTTTATAAAAAAGAATAAAGGAAAAAAAGGATAGAAAGCTGGAAAACTGAGCTGCATTTGGCTGACAGTTTATGCCCCAACTGCAGCGTGCACGTGGCTTTTGTTTGCCTGCTTGCCACATGCAACTCGACTCTACCAACAACCCCTACACCCTCCCCCACACCCCCTGCCACGCCCTCATTGCACCCACTTGCCATTAATTAGCAGTAAAAGTTGCAGCAAAGTTGTGCGCTTTTCTTTTGGCACGCTTTTCCTTTGCGGACTTTGGCAATTTATCAAAAAGGATTTGTGGCACAAACAGAGATGCACAAACACGCAGGGACACGGAGGCGTGGCGCCTCAAGTTGTTGCCGCTTTTGACATTCTCGCTTTTGGTAATTAATACCAGCTGCAGTGGCATGTTGCAGCTGCGGCAATTGGAGTTGCAGTTGCAGCTGCAGCTGTGGCAGTTCCAAGTTAATTGAATTTGTGTTGCATTTGGGCAAATTGCTCATACGCCTCGTATGCTGTGGCCTTAACAAATTAAGCAATTTGTTAGACGAAAACTGTTGTTGCAGCTACAGCCAGAGCCACATCCAACTGCTGCATGTTGCACGTTGCAAGTTGCAAAACCACATCCAAAGCCAGAGCCAAAGCCAAAGCCATTGCTGCAGTCAGGTGACTGCTGAGCGCATTTATCAAAGGCGACCAAAGAGTCCTACGGTTCGGCACTTTGCATGGCCAGAGCTCTTTACTCACGCTTCCTTGACTCCATGGTCCTTAGTCCTTGCTGTTGTTGTTGTTGTTGTTGTTGTTGTTGTTGTTGTTGTTTAGCCACACAATGGCTTGCTTCAGCTTGTGGCTGAGTTTTATTGCATTTGACAGTAGCCAATTCCCCATTCCCCGCGTCATTCTTCTCCTGGCTCGATGATGCTTAGCCAATGCTTGGCTCATTGTGTTGAGGCAGCGCAAACAAAAGCGAAGTGTGCATGAAAAGTGTGTGGCGAGTGTGGCAAGTGATGCATGTGCTGCACTTTGTGATTTATGATGATGATGATAATGGCCTGAAATTGCAGCAGCAGCAACACAAACAACGACAACAACAACAGCAGCAACAACTACAGCAGCAACAGCAAGAACTACAGCAGCTGAAAGTTCAATTAATACGCATGTTATTGCTCACATGCTCAGCTTTGCTTTCTCTCACTCTCGCACATATGATGTCTTGCTCTAACTCTCTTTCTCTTTACCCTACCTCTCTCTCTTTCTTTCTCTCTCTCTCTCTCTCTCTCTTACTTGTGCTCATTTTGGGGAGTCTACTTTCATTTACAGCCACGTCAACATGATGTTGATTTAGTATGCTGCCCTGGCACATCCTTAACAGAGTAGATTTATGAACTGTTAGTTGCTCTAGCAGTAGATTAATACCAATTCTAGCAACTCATAGCTAGTTTTCTCTTTTAGCTAGCTAAACAGCTAACGCTGTCGTCATTGTTGCCTTGTAAGCCTTGGCTTTTGTCATCACTAATGCTTTCGATCCGCCATCTTGCTTTAATTTCATTACGAACTGTTGCTGCAGCTGTTATTAACAGTCGTCTAACAGTCTATAATTGTTGTTACTGTTACTGTGATAATGATGCTGGTATGTTAATGTTGCTGGACAAAATTAGAAGCGCTGTTACTGGTACTGTTATTGTTACTGTTATGATTACTACAGTTGCTGCTGTGTTATTAACAGTCGTTTAGCATCTTTCTATAGCTGTTACTGTTTATGTAGGTACTATGTTAACGTTGTTGCTATGTTAATGTTGGTGCTCCCAATGACAGTGACACTATGTTACTGCTACTGTTATGATTACCGCTGTTGCTGTTGCTGTTATTAACAGTCGTCTAACAGTTTTTAATTGCTGTTGTTACTATAGCTGTTAATGCTGCTGCTGCTGTTCATAATGAACATACACACGCTGTAACTGTTACTGTTAATCTAACTGTTACTGTTAATATTACTGTTACTGTTACTGTTACTGTTATGATTACTGCTACTGCTGCTGCTGTTACCTGTTTAATGTTATTTTTGTTGCTGCAACTAAATCATATTAGCCACAATTGCTGACTGTTATCGCGGCTCGTTTTTCTTGGCTCGCGCTCGTGCGTAAAGTAATTTATATATAGAGCCACGCCCATTTAAATGCCACCCCCACACACATACACACACACACATACACCGCTCCCAAATAAGACATTTGAAACGCCGCACATTTGTTAAACTCGCTTTAGTCTGTTTGTTTGTTTGTTTTCTTTTGGTTTTTTTTATTTTTTTGCGTTTTCTTTCAGCAGTGAAATGTCGAATTTGCCACAATGTGGCAGCTTGAGTTTTTTTTTAGGTTCGCATTTTTTTGGCAATTTTTTTTTTTTTTTTGGTATTTTAAAGCCACATATCAAGTTGCTTCAGAAGTGAAAATAAATTTTATGCCTTGACGCTGTAACGGCAGCTGAGCTGAACTGCTTTGTCATTTTGCACGTATACGCCTACAAATACGCATGCCACGCCCCACGCAACCGCCCACGCATACATCTGCAAGAAAAATACAGCCAAAAAAAAATTTATATATATACAACAGGAACAACAGCACCAGCAACGAAAAAAAAAATAACATAAAGCGACATAATAATTTTGCCTTTGAAATTGCCTTACAATTGCTTTTTTTTGTTGTTGCCACTCGGCGTGGCACTGGGATTCGATTGCCCCTGAACGAGACGCGCTTATTTTTAACTTTGCCGCATGGCACACATTTCTTTTTTTTTGCTTTTTTTATACTCGCTGCGGCTTTTGTCATACACTCTACACCAAGGTAATCTCATTTTTTAGCTAGATTGATGTCATGTGAGCCGCAAAGCGATGCGGCATGTCATTCGTATATGTTGCTTATGCGATTTACTAAACGCTGTTATCAATATAACGCGCCGCCACTGTAAACATTGAGCGCCGATTCGCCATATTCATCAAATAGCCACAACAAAATCTAAAGCAAACAGAAAATCATTTTAATTTCACTTTCAAATTGTTACATTTTCATTTATTTCAAGAATTTCTTGAGTTTTTAAATACAATTAAATATTATTTATTAACAAAGAAGCCGACGGAGGCGTGGCAGACCCCAAAAAGTATATATATTCACGATCAGGACGAGTAGCCGAGTCGATTGAGCCGTGTCCAGACGCCGCTAATTCAGAAGAAAATCGAGTAAAGTCGAGGAAGGGGGCGTGGCAGACCCCAAAAAGTATATATATTCTCGATCAGGAAGGAATGCGCAGTCGATTGAGCATATGCTCATATTATTGTCTCTCTTCAACTAATTTCTTAGCCCTTCTTTACATACTGTTAGCATATCCAACGCCTCGGCTTGAGCTCAAGTCAATTTTATTTTTTATGACAAGCATTCTCTTTTATCAACAGGCATATTCTTGAGTCTCAAACCCCCCCTCCCTTCAACACCACCGCAATGCTGCTCATATGCTTGTTTGTATATGCATGCCCAAGAAAATGTGTGAAAATTGACTAACTGTGGCAACAACAACCAAATAAAAAAAAAGAGAAATTGTTGTGACCCCCGCAAAAAAGAAAGCAACGACAAAACAAATGGGGAATTGGGTAAATGGGGAGAACGGAAACTCATCTGGCAGCTTATTTCGTTTAGTAGCTGTAACACACACACACGAGAGAGAGAGAGAGAAAGAGAGAGAGAAAGAGAGAGAGAAAGAGAGAAAGAGAGAAAGAGAGAGGGACAGAGACATAGAGACAGACAAAAAGTAAATTACATTGACTTAATATGAAAGTTAGTCTGTTCTGGTTCCTTGTGTGGCAGCCGCATTAATGTTGCGGGGGCTGTGCATTTCATTTAGTTTTTGGCCACACACTTGCGAAGGGTTCACACACACACACACACACACATACATGCAAGCTAACACACTAACACACGCTAACACACACATGTCACATGAATAATCATTAATAAAAACTACTAAATAGATTGAAGCTGCTTGTTGTTACTGTTAGCTTAATGGCATTCATTAGCACCCATACACAAACACATACACACACGCATACACATACGCACACACATACACACTCACATACTCATACGTACACACACACTCACTCACTCACTCACTCATACACTCACACACTCACGCCCTAAACTCGCGAGCGGGTGTCTTAAAGTTTTTCGCTTTTCCGCTTACACTTGGCCATTCGCCAATTAATCTTAATTAAAGCGCTGCTCTCTTCCTCTCTCTCTCTCTCTTCCTCTCTCTCTCTCTCTCTCTCTCTCTCTCTCTCTCTCTCTCTCTCTCTCCTTCTCTTTCGCTATCTATGCCTGCTCAAGTAGCACATATGAATGGGCGTGTCAGCAGCTGTTGCTACTTTGACTGCCTTCCTTTGTCCTATATCTCACATGTCCTGTGCCTTGTATACTGTGTATGTATATGTTTGTGCATGTGTCTCTATATCTCTGTGTGTGTGTGTGTGTTCTCTGTATTCGTTTCCATTTCATTTAATTGTAATACATTTGTCTGCTCCTTAATGGCAAATTTACGTGCGTCGTATAAATCAACTTTTGCTTTGTCTGATTTATTTTTAGCATTTTCCAAAGCAACAACAACAACAACACACACACACACACACATACACAGAGAGATACGCACACACATGCAACGACATACACAAATCGCTAACTAAATGTGTTGCAAATTGGTTTACTTGGCACGCTAATTATGCAACATTCAGCTGCAACACGCCAAAAAGGCCTCAATAATTTTGCTGAGCCTTCGCAAAAAAAAAAGTAATATAAACGCTGATTACGCATGCACTAACACACACACACGCATAGTCACACACACATTCAAACTCAATTACATACACACTGGAGTATTACAGCAGCTTACAAAAGGCTGACATTTTTTTATTGTGTTGTTGTTGTTGTTGTTGTTGCTGTTGTTGTTGTTGTTGCTGCTGTTGCTTCAATTGTTTTGTTACAATAAAACAATTGCTGTGCAACAATTGTTGCCACAAGGGCTACTCCTGCCACAAACACACACACAGCCATACATTTCCATTTCCACTTCCACTTTTACTGCCACTTCTACTTCCACTCCTCCTACTCCTGCTCCTGCTGCTGCTCCTGCTGCTGCTCCTGCTCTTGCTCACTGTGCATGCCTCTATGGCATTTAAAGGCAATCAACAGGATATTAATGCCTGCCAATGCCATTGTCATCGCTTGCACTAGCCTACAAATTCAAAGGTTTCATACCATCAATTCTATTCCAATGGAAACAATAAAAGAAAAAGCAAAAGCAAACGCAAAACAAAAGCACAAGTAAAAACAAAAGCGTATAAATTTCATTGCCAAATTGATTTTATTTAAATTAATTCATTATTTTCATATACATTGAAATCTATTCTAGCAAAATCCAAATTCATATTCAGCCTAATGCAATTTTGCTAAGCAGCAGAACGCTAAAACAATGTCATTAATATGAAGTGCATAAGAGTATAATTCATTTTTTTCTGTCAACCGTACAAAACTTGTTGCATAGTGTTTGCTTTTATAATAGTTTTTAGTTGCTCGTTTTGCAGTTTTGAATTTTGCATGAGGCTAATCCGGTCACGTTTCAGATATCCAAACACAAAAAGAAAAACAAAAAGAAAAAAAACTGAAATCAAAGCTAGGCAAAAATAAATATTTTTATTCACACTTTTTGGAGTTTGCTGTGTGCTCGTAGTTTTGGCCTAATCCGTTTGTGCTTGTTGGCCAATTAATTAACTAATTAACGCTTGGCAAAATTGTTTGCATTTATTATGCATAGAATAAACGCTGATTACGCCATCGTTGAGTTTCTGATTCACACTGGCCGCAGCTGCTGCTGGCTAAAACCTCAGGAATCCCAACTCAGAGTCAAGGTGTTCGCATTGCGATGGCTTGATGAGGCCAATTATTCATGCAGATCGATTAGGCGCATTAGCTCAAAGCCCCAAATCGCTTGGATGCTTATGCAGCAGATGATTAAACGTTAATTAACACACACACATAGACATACACACATAGCAAATGACTAGAAATGACTTGAATGTCGTAGAATGGCCTAGAAATGTCTGTATTGCCTTTTACAATTACATGGAGCGCTGCCTGCCGCACTTCGACTTGTCAATCAAAACCAAATTAATTAAGATCAGTGCCAAAAAATTTGAATGAGAAAATGTCGATAAATCAATCGATAGTTGCAACATTCAATGAAAAATAAACAAAGTGCCAAAGCGACATTCATAAGCAGTGAAAAAACTGATGGCCCTTAAATGTATGCTATAAAAATTTTGTTATTCAATTAGCTCACGTTTAGCACTCGAATGCAGCCCTTCAAAATATTGTTCAAGAAAGAAACAGCACTAGGTGCTTAGCTAATGATCTCAGAGGTCAAACAAAGACAGCTGTATTAGGCAATATGCCATCGCTTGATGTCTGTCTGTCGTCTTTGAGTACTGGCAGCGATGACAGTCTTGGAGCTCTTAGGCCAAATAATTTAAGCCCTCAGGTGTAAGCATATTTCTAATGCTAATCGCTGCCTGGCATCGATTTAAGTCCTTGCCGAAATTTCAATTAAAACTAAAAATAAACCCAGTGCCACACGAAAAATTAATGTAGATTCTGTTCTTCTCTTACAGAAAATCGGTGTGTTGTGTGCGCTGCTCTGGATTGGATTGCTCTGGCTTCGTTTTGCTTTTATTTGGGACAATTAAAGCGGCAGCAAAAACAAAAATAAAAGCAACACCAATAGCAACAGCAACAGCAACAGCAACAAGAAAAGGCCATTTTATAATTACAAAACATAACGAATTTGAAAGCAAATCCAGAGCTTTGCATGCGCCAAGTTTCCAAGTGATTAATTTCACAATACCAAGAGCAACAACAACGACAAGAAAGGGCCGACGACAACAATTTAAGCCAATTAAGCTACGACTCTGCTGAGTGTTAACAACAGCAACAACAACAACAACAACAACGACAGCAACAACAGCTACAGCTACAGCGTATAGAAACAACAACAAATGCCGCCATGAGTTTCCTTAGCTCCATGCAACAGTATGTAACAAGTGGCATATCCAGTCTGGGCCTGGGCAATCGTCGCTTCTCGCTCTCGCGCCAGGAGTCGACTGAGCAGCAAACGAGTGCAGGAGGAGTGCCTGCAGCAGCTGGTGTTGCGCAGCAGCAAGGACAACAGCAGCTGACACAACAGCAACAACAACAACAGCACCAGCACCAGCACCAGCAACAGCAACATCATCCACAGCAGCAGCAACAATTGCTGCCCCAACAGCAGCAGCAGCAGCAACACGCACACGCACCGCTGCAACAACAGGCGAGCATTGGCAGTGGCCTGGGGCTGGGAGGTGGCACCGTTTATGGCGCTCCCACACAACCAACGGCGGGCGTGACAACGGCAGCGGGCGGCACTAATTATCCCGCCGGTGGCGTTGTAATCGGCAATCCGAATGCCACTAATCCATTACTAGGTGAGTTTCTATTAACATTACGCTTTGCTTTTGCTTCCAAATACAAAAATAACGAATGTATATATCAAATATATATACATATATCCATATATACACATATAATGTGTTTATGTATACATATCGTGTGTGATAAATGGCTTGCCCCAGGGCAAAGGACTTTTGGGAGGCGTCAAACTGTGTCAAGATTAATGAAAATTCATGACAAACTAAACACACGCATTATATTTGATGAATGCCCAGACGCAACAACAAAATTTAACACGCTTCAAGTAGGCGCCACACAACAACAACAATAACAACAACAAAAGAATAACCGAGAAAAAATTAATAATAGTAATTAGTGCTTATGAAGAGAGAAAGTATTTATATTGTGCTTATGAGCTGCCCGAGAAGTTATTTGATTCAACCTTTAGCCATCGATCATCGCCAGCAATTTGTCATTTATTATCACTTTTGATTAATATGAAAAGCGAAAATTTAAAAAAATACAATTTTTCTTAATACAAGAAGCGAAAAGCGCGAAAAACTCATGCGAAACGTATTAAAATTACGAAATATTCACATATCGATAGTTGCTCTTCTTTTGCCATCACTAGCTATGCTCTAAGTGCCATCACTAGCTCCGAGCTTTAGCTGTCTCTGTCTGGCAGAAATTGATCTCTTGATTGTACCTACAGTTGTCTCACTCTAGCTTGCAGCAATTAAAGCAGTGTTACGCTAAGCAAAGTTTACCTTACAAACAATTTGAATAAAGAAATCAAAATTAAATTTTTGGTTTACCGCAAATTCCAAATGCATTTAGCACACACACACACACACATTGAATAGCATTTAAATGGCAATATTTCTGATTATATTTACCAATAACTAACATCGTTTGATTATTAACTAAATTTGTATGCATTGTTGATTTGCAGCAGTGCCAAAAACAAATTTTACGCAATATTTGTTATTTATGCTCGTGTTTTGCAATATTTTGCATATATTGCACAAAATCGACATGCTGTGATGATTTTATAATCAAATCGCAACAGCTGCACAAAAGTCATAAATAAACTAAATAAAACAATGCAACAATAACAACAGCAACAGTAGTAACAGAAGTAGCAACAGTAGGAGCAACATCAGGAGCAACTACTGTAGTTTAGGGCGTATAAGCAATGTGTAATCGATAGCTTTGTCTGTGGCAAGCCTCAGCAATGCAAACAGCATCAAAACTTTATTGAAACTGCCAGGGCGTTATGTATATATATATATATATGTGTGTGTTATACATGTATGACACGCACACACATATTACT
>JBANCZ010002737.1:0-12500 GCA_037040025.1 Sphaerogastrella javana
GTGCGTGTGTGTGCAAGCGTGTGTGTGTGTGCGTGCAACGCCATTCGGGCGTACCAAAAACCCAACGGAGGCCACGCAGCAATCGACCCAAGTTTCGCCCCTCCTTTCGCCTCAACTACTGCAATGCACTTCGCTTTTTATTATGGTTGCTTTTGTTGTTGTGGTTGTTGTTGTTGTAGTTGTTGCTGTTGTTGGCACTCTTTTCTCTTTATATATGCATTATATGCATTATTATTATAACATTACTATATTGTGTATTTCAAGTTTGTAGCTCTGGTGGCAGTTTCATTGCCTTCGTTTTGATTGAGGAAATCGTTGACGTTGCTGTTGTAGTTGTTGTTGTTGTTGTTGATGTTGTTGTTGTTGCTGCAGTTGCATTGAAAATTCAGTGAAATTTTCTTAAGGCCATTGCCGCAGGGAAAATGGACGCCATTGCCAAAGTGCATTGGGTACTCGTAATTCTGTATGTATTATAATATGTCCATCGCATGAGCTGCATAATATCCATATGAATACTAATATATGTGCTTAAATAAAATCGACATGATTTAATTACTAATATAAAAATTTGTATATTAAAATTTAGATCGTTTCATTACTAATCAAAAATTATTTGGTATTAGAAAATTCGTATAATATTATAAACTGTTTAAATGCATTTCGAAATATTTTATTACTAATATAAAATTGTTAAAATTAATAATAGAAAAATTGTTTATCAATTAATAAATACATTCTATTAGCTCAATTTATAAATTATTATTATAAATTTATTTATTTATTTTGAATAATTTATTGAGCTACAAATATATACAAAAAATGCTATAAAAAATTTAGTTTAATATATGAAAAATACTATATATAATTTCTACTTTAATTATTCCTTAAAGATAACCTACTGCAAAGCATATAAAAAGAATAAATATTAAATAAATTCTATTAGCAACAATAATGTAGTACTATTGCTTTAACAGAGCAAGAAGATAATGCGTATGGGAGAGAGAGTTACAGAGCTTGTAGTTGCGTATATACCATATATCTATGATTGTCTAGTTTACAGTTAAACACGCTCAAAATCACAACTGTAATACGCCGTAGAGCACCGAGATGTAGGGTTGCCCAATATTGATTCGATTTCAAATATTCGATGCTAGAGTTGAGCGCATAAAATTGAGAGTAGTTTCTGCGATAAAACAAAAGACTGAGGCAACGAACATGTTGTCACACATAGAGAGCCAAATTGTGTTATGCTTGTTGCTTTGTTTATTTGTTGTTGTTGTTGTTGCTGTTGCTGTTTTAGTAGTTTTTCTTTGTTTTTTTATTTAGTATGACAAGTTGCTGTAGTTGCTTGATTGGACTATATATATGTATATGTACATATGGGTTGCTTTGGCTGTGATGTCTCGCACTGGCTGCTCAGATCCCGCCGAGATGTCTGTCAGCGCCAAGCCTGAATGCGGGGACTCATAAAAATTAGCTGGCGCTGGATGCTGCTGCTGTTGCTGTTGCTGTTGCTTTTGCTGTTGCTTATGTTGTTGATGCTGTTGCTGCTGCTGCTGCTTTTTTATGGCGTTTCTCTACGATTTTATAATGCTGTATCTTTTGTATTTGTCCCCTTTTGCATTTTATTATGTTGTTGTTCTCCGCTCCCTCTCCCTCTCTCTCCCCCTCCCTCTCCCTCTCTGTATGTGTGTGAATGTGTGTATGTAAGCCGTTTCCTTCGACAATATTTTCAAATTAACAACATTAACAGCGACCTTTTAATTAAGTCTCAACTCTCTAGCCCTCACGCTCTCTCCTCTTCTCCCTGCCTCTCTCCCTCTCTCGCTCTCTCTCTCTCTCTCTCTCTCTGTCTTTATCACTGTTCGCTCTGCGTGTTTCATTTGGCATTGGACACTTTATTGATTTCTTCTTGCTTTTGTTGTTGTCCCTTGTTTTTCGTTTAAACTGATTGGCTGCTTAAATTTTTTTTTAAATTTTAGTTTATTCGTTTTTTTTTGGTTTTTTTGTTGTTTATTTTGTTTTTTTTTTTATTTTGTTGTTGTCTATTTTAGTTTTCGTTTTTAAGAGTTTTCGATTTTGGAGACACACATGTGAAAGCTCTGTTACAAATCGTCTTCGTTAACCCACACGGCCAACACCTGCACCACCTGTACCACCAGCACCACCAGCCTTAGCTTTCGCTCGTTATCGCTGTGACCTCTTGGGCCGTTGCGTTTAATGGCCCCCACAAATGATAGCCGCAACGTAAACCAAATCAAACCAAAACCCAAATCTGAAAACCAAAAACCAAAAAACCGAAAAATCCAAATCCAAAAACCGAATCTTTCCCATGATTGTCGCCAAAGTGTTTTTCGTATCATACATCGACTACGTGTTGCTGTTGTTGTTGTTCTCGTCGTCGATTTTATAGCTATTGTTGTAGTTGTTGTTGTTGTCTTTCGACTATTTTATGTATACGCGCCTCACATTTATGCTGTGCTACAAAAGTGCCCACAATTTATCCGATACTCATCAAGTTATCCATCAAGTATTGCCCCTACACTTGTTGCTATGGTTGTTGTTGTTTTTGTTATTGTTGTTCGTCTTTTTTTTTGGGTTTTACACACTTATACTATATAGAAAGAGCACTGTCTGTGTATATGTCTTAGGCGCTTAAAGCTTTTTAAGGGTTTTTAAGATTTTTATCTAACAAACTCGCTGTGCATACTTAATTATGTATTTTGAAATGTGAGACAGGTTGGCATAGCATAGCGGACTCGGGACTGTGGGACATGCCACAACAAAAACGGCAACAACAGCACAGATAAAAAAAAATATATTTAAAAAAAAATCGTAGACAAAGCTACTGGCGTTGACAAACTTAGAGCACAGAGCACAAGTGAATTTTTTTATCTTTCTGTGCTCAGGCAAAAGCAGCAGCAGGTGCAGTATATTCTCTAGATGATCAGATTGTGTGGAGATGGACAGGAATTTGAAAGACAGTAAGAGAAAAGAGAAGGAGAGAGATATATGTATAGAGAAAGATAGAAAGAATTTGACTTGAGCAATGAGAAAGAGGTATATACATAGGAAGACTTCATAGAAACTATTTATAAAAGGTCTCCATAGCAAATTTCTGTAGGATCTCTCTATAGCAGCTCTCTATAGGATTTCTGTGTAGTATGTCTTTGTAGAAACTCTCTATAAACTTTTCCTATAGAATATTTGTACACTTTCTGTTTATAGGATCTCTTTAAAAAGATATCTCTTTGGGAAACCTATAGGAAATTGTATGGTATCTTTTTATAGGATTTCTCTATAGAAATTCTTTACAGGAATTATTTGTGGAATCTCTCTTCAGGAACTTTGTGTAGGATTACTGTTTACATTATCTCTCTATAGGATATCTCGCTATAGGATCTTTCTATATGAAATCTCTATAGAAAGTATCTTTAAAGTATATCTCTATAGGATCTTAATTGAAGAATGACATATAAATATAAGCTTGTTATATTTAAGCTTTGAAAGTATCATATGAAACTTATATTATAACTAATATATGCACTAGCATATACTATTAATTTTACTAAAACATTGACTAACATAATCGTATAATATTATTAACAAATGCACTTGCATATTCACTAACATTTTATCTTGAATATTTCTTTACAATTAACCTAGCAAATTTATTTTTATATTTATTTTTTGTTAAACTTTTCAAACATTTCCATGCCTTCTTTGACTAGACATAATAGATTGTTTAGCGCCCCCAGGGGCGGGCTTAGTTCTATCTGCCTTAGCTGATGCCTGAGTGCGCCAGCGCACAAGACTCAATCAATGTTGCACTCACTGCCCTGCAGCACATATTAAACCATTTCGTGCAACATTTATTTTAGCAGATGCGCCCCCCGTATGGCG
Organism: Sphaerogastrella javana; assembly: GCA_037040025.1. NCBI lineage: Eukaryota > Metazoa > Arthropoda > Insecta > Diptera > Drosophilidae > Sphaerogastrella > Sphaerogastrella javana. The sequence continues at coordinate 3,904 of JBANCZ010002737.1, forward strand.
CCCCACTCAACCGACCACCTTCAAGCGGGGCGCCGCCCCTTTTTGGTTAATTTATGCGCTGCAATGACACTTGCTCATGACCTTATCGACGTCTTCGACATCAGCAACAACAACAGCCAAAGACAACGTTGTCTAGCCAACAACAACAACAGCAACAAAAGCAACAACAGCAACAACAAAATCAACAAGTTGGCCAGCGGCAGCTTTTGGCCCAGGCAACGCGTCCAATAACAACAATTAAGCAAAGAGCAAAGGCAACAAACATATGGGCATGAATATATATAAAACATATATATATACATTTATATATATACATATATTTTTCTTCTATATACATATACCTACATTGCATTGCATTGTTGTGCAATTTTTCTTTATGGCTTTATGCGTTTTCGGCATAGACTGTGGCAACTCTGTTCGACTTGGTATTGGCAGGGCAAATAAATCAATTTATTTCAATTATAATTATAGGACGCGAGTGCAGGCAGGCTGCAGTCGAGACTGCAAATGCTGATACTCTGTAGTAGAAGCATTCAAAAGCCTTTAGGCCTTTTTTCCATTCGTATTCGCATTCGTATTCGTATTTGTTTCTTTTTTCTCTTCTTTATTATTTTTGGTAGAGCGCGTGGCGAACTGCTCATTACTTTTGTGCTTCGGCACACGCCCACTTTTGTGGTTATTGAGGCGTGTGGTTTTTTTTTGTTTTTGTCCAATTGTTGAAAAATGAAATGGTCTGGCACATAGTTATGTTAGCTGCATTGCATATCTTTGAGCATACATCTGCCCAAACTGCAGGCATCCATATACAGTGGGAGCTGCTGCAGAATTTCCACTTCGATTCTATGGAATATATATATAAATTTTCATTGATTTGCAGTCCATAGACCCACATCCTGATCTGTGGCTGTGGCTGTGGCTGTGGATCTGCTCAAGTGTCTGCTTATTTATTTTATGCGCTACTTCACAACTTTATTTAAATGGCCCAGAGGCAGCGTCGTACTGTTCGGCCCACTTGCAAATTATATGCATTACGCATACGCCAAGTGCCACAGTTTGACATGCACTGGCCGCACAGTACAGCTTAAAGCGGTCTCTGCTGTAAATTGACTTATAAGTGAAGCTGCTCTGATATTTTAGCTCAGATAACTGAGCGCATTAATAAATGATCAATGTATGCTGGAATAATACTGAATTGTGAGCTCGTTTACACTGAGCGAATGAATCAGTTGAATGAACTGCACTGCTATAAATGTCATATTTATATTATAAATCCATAATTTACATATGCTATAAATATTTGAAATTATAAATATTAAACTTTTGTAAACATATGATAAATATTTATTTATTCATTCATTTATTGCCTTAAAAAATAATAACAAATAAAAAAATAGTCAGCGTCGATTGAGAAAAATTAATAATATATTGTAAAAACATCACAGATAATTAAAATTCAAATATAGGTTAATATAATTAAAATAATTATCCATAAATTAAAGTCAAATTAAACTAAATTAAAGTAACTTAAACTAAATAAATTAGTTTTTAAAAAATTAAATAAAATTAAAATTAATTCAATTAAATGAAACTAATTTAAATTATACCTAATTATGAAATTAATTAACTAATGAAATTAATTTCAAATAAATTAATTAAAATAATTTTAGTTTAATTAAATGCATTTAAATGAATTAAATACAGTTTATTAAAATTAAGAGAAATTTTTAAATAAAATTACTTGATATGAAAGGAAATTAAATTGAATTAAATTAATTTAAGCTGACTAAATTAATTTTAATGAAGTAAATCAAATTAAATTTAATTTTAATTAAAAATAATTGAACTAAAAATAAATTAAATTAAATGAATTTAAGTAAAATTAAATGAATTTAACTGATATTAAATGAAATTAAATAAAATTGAATAAAGTATTAAGTAATAAATTCAATTTAATTAATTAATTTAATTAATTTTCAATAAAATATGCAGAGCAATGCATCTGCGGTTTGGCATTTTCGCTGTTTATAATAAACTAACTTATGCAATCGATATATTTCTATATGTCAATAGATATATATATATATATATTTAGAATATTGATTAAATTAGCAGCAGCTGTGCGTTACAATCTAACCCATTGAGTAACAGTAATTTAAATGCACCTCTAATCAAATATGCATTGAAGTTGTCTCAGTTGTTGTAAGACGTATCGAATGATTTGCATAGGTTTCATATTATCGATTAACGATTAGCTGGAAAAACATTGAGTTATTGAAATTATTTATTCTGTTGATTTCTGTTTGTTTATTTTCGTTTTCTTTTTCGATAGCAAGCGCCGTCTCAGAACTTCGGATTGCTCTATAGAAAGAAGGGGGGACCATTATGTCGTATCATTAAAATATTATATGCAGGCTTAAGTTATTATGAGAGACGTTCGCTATGTTGGCTACTGTTAAATGAGCACGTTGCTGCCGCGGTCAGCACACTGGCTGGCCACACCCTTCTAACAACACTTGTAAGTGCTGGAAATAATCTAAAAGCAGCAGCAGACAGTAGACAGTAGATAGCAGCAGCAACAGCAGCAGCAGCAGCAGCAGCCACAACAATAATAAAAATTGAAACTGATCGTCTCTCATGAATGCATGGCACGTCGCGCAGTTTATTAAAATAACTTGGCGAGCGGGGAGCCAGCACCATCACCTGCTATAAGGTAAGAGTTGCGGCCAAAAGAAAAATTAGTTTAATCATAAAAATGCTCGACATCGAAGGCAGCAACAGCAACAGCAACAGCAGCAACACACAACAAACATGTTGTCCGTGAAGGTAGAGCTACCTGTTTTGAGCAAGAAGATGACTTCAATTAAAAGCTTTTAACAATATCACGTACGGCAAATCGCAGGAATCGAGCTGACTAGCTATAGCTGTGCAGGCATGAGCAACAGCAACAGCAGCAGCAGCAGCAGCAGCAGCCTGATTACATCACAGCAGCATAGGCTGTCGCTCAGTCCTTTGCGTCGCTGCATGCGTTGTTATTTATGTTGTTGTTGTACTTCTTTCCCTTCTTCTTGCTCTTCTTGCTGTTGTTGTCTTGGGTTATCAGGTGTAAAGCATCACAGCGCACGCTGAGCGCAAAAAAACTTGGCCCTGGCAACGCGTTGCTGCCTTAAGTCTTTCGTTTGTTGTGCGCACTCTGCCCGACAGACAGAGACTACTTATTAAAGAAAGCAGCAGCAGCAATGCAAACTGTGTTGATAATATCAAGGAGAGAGAGAGAGAAAGGGAGAGAGAGAGAGAGCGAGAGGGAGAGAGAGAGACAGAAAGACGGGAGAGCGATTGCAGCCTTGCACGTGCTACACCCCCGCCAACTTGGCTTTTATGTGCTGAATCGCCGCCTCTTGATTCTTGAATCTGGTAAAGATCAAAGCGTTTTTTATCCTTTTGATTCTGTGTGTGTGTGTGCATATCCGCTGACCATGTCACGTTGAGGCGTCAAAACGCAGCTTTTTGTCGGCTGCAGCTTCAACTCAATGCTGTCTGTCACTGGCCCCGAAACTTAATAACAATAACACTTAAAATAATGCCACCGAATAAAAAAATGCAGCCAAAATTCGGCGCATGCGACGCAACGTCATCATCTCGTTGAGGTTATAAAAATTTCATTTACGTCTTATGGCCGCTTGCAATTTGCAATTTTTGTGGATTGTTTTTTTTTTAAACAAAAATTTAAAATAAAATGCGCCAATTTATATGGCACGTGCTGTACAGAGCAATAAAAATGGCGTTTATGTTTCAATTAAAACACACAAAAATTGCTCCAAAAAATTATGTAATCGGAGAAGGGTTTTACGACTGCAGCAGCAGAAGCCACACACGTCGATTGCAATGCACTGAGAGAAATGCAGCTGCTTTATTATCAATACTTTTAGGAATGTGTATATATAATAACTAAAGTGTTATATAGAGGGGGTATATATAGTATTTTCATTGGGTACAGCAAACAAATTTTGATTATCGCTTGGATTCAACAAATATGGCAAACACTTTGGATGCAATCTTTGGAAAATGTGTGGATGAAAGAATATTTAAAGGGCATTTGAATGCATTTGAATTTAAATGGTATTTAAATAGTGAATTTAAAGAGTATTTAAAAGAGTGCTTAAAATGTATATGAAAAAATATTTAAAAATTTATTTTAAATATATTTTAAGAATATTTGAAAGTGTATTTAAAGGAGTATTAAAAGGTTATTTAAAAAGTGTATTTTCAAAGTGAATTTAAAGTCCATTTAAAAAAGTTTTTAAGGAGTATTAAATATACGAATTAATACGATGTTAGAAAAGGGTATTCAATAATATATTTAAATTTAAAAACAAAATTTTTTACGAGTATATTTAAAATGTGTTTAAAACAGTATTTAAAGGGTATTTATAGAGTGAATTTACGAGAGATTCAATGAACATGTAAAATATATTTAAAAGTGAATTTAAATTTTATTTTAACCATAATTTGAGGCGATATTTGAGAGAGTTTAATAGAGTTTAATAATAGAGTTATTAATAATATGTTTAAAATGCTTTTCAAAAGGGTATTTAAGGTGTATTTAAAAACGTGTTTAAGGGATATTTAAAGGTCATTTAAAATTCGCTTATTTTAATACTTTTAAACATTAATTAGTACTAACTTTACATAGAGAACTGCTCTTTCTCTCTCTCTCTCTCTATCACCCTTTCTGCTTTATGGCAAATCAAAAACTCACCACAGGCAAAGTGTGAACACTCATTGCTGGTTTGTGTCACGGCTAAGGCAGGGCAAGGGTTCAGCGATTAAGCGCTTAGGGTTAAGGGTGAACTTCCGTTTCCGATAAGAGACACACGTACACACACACACACACACTTAGTGAGGTATTTGTGCTGGTTGGAAGAGTTGATTGGCCTTTGATGTGCCTTTAGCAGAGTTGGAATTACAAACAGAGGAAAAGGCTGAGGCAGAAGCAAAGGTAGGGGTAGAAGCGACTTGGTATCGTATAAAAATAAAAAAAATTGTCAGTCGGAAAATGTGTGCCAGTTTCAGTTTCAGTTGCAGTGTGTTTTTTTTGCTGTTGTTGTTGTTTTATTTTGTTCTTCCTCTACCGCTAATGATATGCACCCCTGGTATATGCCCCATTGCGTGGCCCCTGCCCTTAAACGCACATCCAGTCGAAGCATTTGTTTTCGTTATATTTTTTTTGTCAGTATTTCGAAGGAAATAAACATGCGTGCCATAGATGTAGTTGTTGTTGTTGTTGTTGTTGTAGTTGTAGTTGCAGTTGTTGTCGTTTTTTTAGTTGTTTTTTATGTGTGCGGCTCTCACCTGGACTGTAGTTGGGCCTCGGCTTCTACATCGACTTCGACTTTGGGTTAGCATTTTCGTCAACGTCAAAGGCAACAGGAAAAGCAGAAGCAGCAACAACAACAGCAACAACAACAGTAGCAGAAACAACAGCAACAACAGCAGCAGCAACGTTTGCCCTTTTGACTGCATTATGCAAATGAATTTCTAAAAGATTTTTATTGACATATGTTTTTCCTTTTGTTGTCGCCAAGGCATTCCATATAAAGTGCTTTACACTACGTTTACATTCATACACATATACACATACATATACATACACACATACGTACATATGTAAATCTATACATTCATCTCCTTGTCCATGCGGTTTCCTGTAGTCGTAACAACATCAGCAGCAAACGCTTTTGGTGGGTGTGAACAGCGTTTTAATTTATCACATCTCTACACACCCCTTCTCCCTTTCTCTCTCTCTCTCTCTTTCTCTCTCTCTCTGTCTCTCTCTCCCTCTCTTTCTCTCTCTGAGTTGCCTCTTTAGTGATTAAAACTGAATGCATTTAAAGGCTGAAAGTGAGAGCATAACTGCTCGAACTTTATGTGTACCCTAGACACTCATACGCGTGGCCCGGTGAATTATTCATTTCATTCATTTGATTTCCATTTTCCATTTTCGATTTCCATACCATTTCAATGCGTTTAAGCGAGAGTTTAGCCATTAAAATTGATCACTTAGTGTTTGAGGTTTTTGATTCAAAAACATTCAATAAGAGAGTGATAATTCTTTTATGGTTAATTATAAATTAATAAAATTATTGCAATTGTTAATAAGTAATATATGTTAATGATATTAGTATTTATTACATATAGCAAATGGTGGACTTAAAATCCACTTAATTTTACATTTATAAACACATGTTTGAATCAAATTGAGTAGTTGCTCTGAATTCAATATTATAGACACATTTAAGTTGAATTTGTGTTAAAAAAAATAATAAATATTTTTTAAAATTCACAAAAATATATAACATGAAATATTTGAAAATTTTTATTTTGAATTACATTCAAAATATATTTAAAATAACTAAAATATAAGGTAGATTAAAAATAATTTAAAGCATATACCTTCTGTCAAAAAAGTACCATGACTGGATTATTTGTTTATATTTTCTTAAATGTTTGTTCTATCAAATTGCATTAAAAATAAATAAATGTACATTTAATTTTTTTAATTTAAAAACAATAAAAAAATTGCATTAAATGAATTATAATTTTTATATAAAATAACTTTAATCACTAAATAAAATATGTTTCAAATATGTTTCATATATCACTTTAATGCTAATAAATTTAATAGCATCACAATGAAGACCTCAACTGAAATCGAAGCTGTTTTTTATTTCTCGACCATAATTGTTCTTTTTTTGGACATATATTTAAGTATAGCTTCGATAACTGTGTCCAGGTCCACATACTTGGCAAAAAAACTCTCGCATCTACATAAAAAACCGCGGGCAAAAGGCAAAAAAAAAGAACGCGAGCAGAAATTGTGGCCAGGTGTTGCAACGCTTCTTTTTTGCAGCTGAAGGCAGCAAGCGAGCAGGACGTGTCACATAGCGACGCAGAGATAAATTAGTTAATAAATAATGTACAACACAAAAAAAGAAACGCTAACTAATTTGCATATTTGCCCTTTGCCCTATGCCCTATGCCCTATGCCCTATTGACAGTTGCTCAATGCCAAAGCCAATGAGGCGCACCGAAAAATGCATTTAACCCAAACGGGCGTTGGGCTATGGGGGGGTTAAAGGAACACACACACGTATATAAACAAGCAGGATATAGACGAAGTGGAATCGATGTATATATGTACATATAGTGCCATAACAATTGCCATTTTGTGCCCCGTTTGCGGCACGCAAAAAAAACGAAAACAATTTTTTTCGATTTGCATTTTTTTTTTCATTTAGGCGCAGCTAATTTGCATATGACAGCGTTGACTCTAGGCCTGTGTGTGTGTGTGTGAGTGTGTGTGTGTGTGTGAGTGTGTGTGTGTATTTGTGCTGGAATTTTTGCACTGTAGGTAGCGAAAGTGAAAGCATAGAGGCCCAAGGATAAAGGATAAAATTGCAGTGCCATCAATGATGTGCGCTCTTCGCTTACGGCTAGAGATGGCTAAAAAAATCGACTAATCGATAATTTAATAATATGTTTAGTTTTAACCTTGCGATTACTTACATTAAACATTACATTAAACTTTGTCTCGATTCGATTAAATCGAAATTTTTAGTTGCATAATCGATTTTTGAGCATTATAATATATGATTAATTGTACCATCCCTATAATACTTCTGGGTCTTACCATTGCATGCAAAATCCATTCGAAATTGCATAAACATAAAAGAAATTTTCCAAATTTTCGCTAGATGATAAATTGTTTTTTTTTTTTTTGGCTTGCAGCGCATCTATAATCTAGAACGTCTAGAATATCTATAGATATGCCACATTTGCCTATATGCAATTTGCAATTTGCCTGCTGACCTTGTCTTCTGACAGCCCAAAGGAAAAGGGGGTAAACTCAAACCCAAAACCCAAACCCGAAAGGGTTGAAGCTCATGCTGTTATTATAATTTTTGTTGTTGTTGTTGTTGCTTTTGTTGTTGCTTGTCTTCTTAGTGTCTTAAGTGTAGCTTCTTCAATTTGGTTTGGGTGTGTATCCCTGTGTGTCCCTGTGTCCTTCTCTTTCTCTGTATATGTGTGAGTGTGTGTGAGTTCCTTTATGTGTCTATGTATGGGTGCTAATTTTTTTGGCGCGCAATATTACTCGTTTTCGTTTTTTATTTAATTTTTGAAGAGCCTAAAACTGAGCATATGGTAAAGAGATGAACGGGTTGGCATGGGTTGATCTCCCTCTCTCTATCTCTATTTTTCTATCTCTCTCCCTCTCCCTCTCCCCCTCTACCCCTTCTTCATTTCTTCTTGTTCATATATTTATCATCAAACCTCCCCTCATATTTACATAAGCAAATTTTGCAACTGTTTCCTTGATACAACATTTTATTTGACAAAATGCATTTGATTCTCCCATCAAAGGGTTGCAAATACTGCATTGACATATTCAAATATATAGTCTGTACGTATATAATTAAGGATTAAATATTCACGGGAATTTTGTACGCCTAAACTAAACGTTTATCCTTTGTATAAATAAGTTTTTAATGAAAAAACCAAATAATTAAACGTGTTTTCATATTAGATCGTATAGCTTAATG
>JBANCZ010002738.1:0-14731 GCA_037040025.1 Sphaerogastrella javana
ACGGAAAGCTCAACAACAGCCAACAACAATCCAAAAAAATGGCGACCTTTAGTCTTAAAGCAATAAAGATGATATGATATGATATGGTAGGGTATGATTTGATATGGTGTTGTATGGTATGGTATGCTGTAAATGTGTGCAACATTGCAATTAGTGCAAAAGCCAAAGAAAATATTAACTTGGCTAATGCATGCATACGTTTTGACCATTGGTTGCAGCTGGTTAAGCCAATGGCTGTCGCTGTGCATGGGGCGCATGCCTTGCCACGCCCCCTCCTGTTCTAGGCGCCAGTCACCCACTTGGACACCCACACGCACGGTGGGTGCAAAAACCGGTTGGCAATTGGACATGCCATACGTGCGACAGTGTAGACCATATGCCAACACTATTCCAATTGGACTTTGCTGCTGTCTCAGCTAGCTGCACTGCTCGCACACAGGCCTTTGGAAGCTGAGCGCAGCCATTTTGTATGTGCCTCACACTCGCACTCACCTTCACATTATTCGCTCGCACTGCGCACTCACAGATCGAATTCAACACACTCAAGGCGACCCTGTATTCGCGCTCGCTCTTGCTTATTGTACAGCGACTCGCTGTTAATAACAGCGGAGGAGAGCAACTGTTAATAGCAGCGCTGTTTTTTAACAGCCTTTACCTTAACAGCAAAAGGCAGCTCAAAAGCTTAGGTGTAAATTGGTAGGCCAAAATGAATAAGAAAAGCTTTCACTAAATTAAATGCAGAGGGGTTCAATTATATATTTTTATTTATACAAATAAAAATAAATATTTAATAAGTTTCTGTGTGAGGGTTGTTTGAAAGGTAATTTCGTATGGTAATTTTATTGTAAAATATTTAAATAAGTAAAAAAATAAATTTATAATACAAAGAAAATTATATTTATAAATGTTACAAAATAGAAGAAGAAAATAATTTAGAAATAAATAAATAATTTGATTAATAAAACATAAATAAATAGTAATAATAATATAATCCATAATAATTATAATAATAATGATAAAAAATAACAAATAAACATAATAATTAAATTATTTAACGTATTATAAAATATTATCAATAATTAAAATAACAATAAAAACATAATTCTAATTATAATAATAATAATAATACTAATAGCATAAAAATTATAAAAATAACAAATTATATTACATAAATATAATTAAATAAATAAATTAAAGTTAATATATTTCTTATTAATTGGATAATTTTTGCAGTCGCATTTCAAACTTACCTGCCTTCGTCTGGCAATGCCAACTCACCACACTCTGTTAACAGTGCTCTCACATAACAGTTCGCTCACTTAACAGTGTGGTATGTTAACAGTGAGCTCACTCTTGCTATCTCATGCTCTCTCTGTTGCACTCTCAGTGCGGTAGAGCGTGTTAATTTTAGGCACGCCTACGATTGGTGGTTGATTTCTTTTCAACATGAATGCGTGTGCTTGTATACTGTGTGACTGTGACTGTGACTGAGACTGTGACTGTGCCTGCGACTGTAGTGTTCGTATTCGTATTCGTGCCTGTGTGCGTGCTCGTGCTCGTGGTGAGGGTATAGACTGGTTTCGGGCACAGCCCAGTGTGCGCACACACAGCACACGCAGCGAGTGAGAGAGCGAGCGAAAGAGAAGCAATAGCAGAGCAAGCAAAGCAGAGGAAACAGACTAAGCAGAGTAAGCAGAGGCAGCGAGCGAGCAGCAGCAGCAGAGTTCAGTTCGCGATGGAACTCAAAGCATTGCGTTAGGTTAATTCAGTCCTGCTGCGAATCTTGTGACGTTTAGACGCTACCCGGTGTGTCTGCGCGCGTGTATTGAGACGAACAACAACAAAGCATAATACAAAAATAAAGGAGAAAAAACCAAAACGTAGAAAGAAACAAAAACGAAAATATTGCAATAACGCGCGCGTTCAGTGCAAATTAAATATAATAAATATAATGAAAAATTGAAAAAAATATTGCAAAATATTGAAGAAATTGTATAAATAATTACAGCAGTGACTGTTGCATTTGCGTTTACAGTTGCATTTGCTGTTAGCATTACAGTTGCACTAACCGTTACTTTTACAGTTAGAGTGTTTATTGTTTGTTGTGATGGGAGCCTGAGCAGCCCCCCGCTCTCTCTCTCTCTCTATCACTGTTTGTCTGTGTGTGTGTGTGTGTGTGTATCCTTGAGCTTTTGCTTATATTTTGCATTGGGATTTGTTGAACTTTAGCGAATCGCCAAGATGATGATGAACGCGTTCATTGAGCCGGCACAGCATCATCTGGCCAGCTATGGGCTCCGCATGTCGCCCAATACCACAAACAACAACAACAACAACAATAACAACAGCAGCAACAACACCAACAACAATCAGCAGCAGCAGCAACAGCAACAACAGCAGCAGCTTGATCTCCAGCAACAACAACAACAGCAACAACAGCAGCAACAGCAACAACAGCAGCAGCAGCAACAGCAGCAACAACAACAGCAGCACCAGCAACTGGAGGGCAGCGCGGACTCCACATCGCTGGCAGCGGCTGCCTATCAGAATTCCGGCTATGGCCACTTCAATAGCTATGCTTCGCGTGATTTTCTGCTTGGACGGCGCAGCGATGCAACGGATTATGCCGCCGCAGCAGCAGCAGCGGCAGCAGCTGGGACACCCACAGCAGCGGGCAGTGGGGCGGACTCGATGCTCTTCTCGAGCTTTCCCGCCCAAGCGGAGCTGAGCAGCAGCTTTGGCCAGCATCCGTTCCATAGTCATCATCATCATCATCATCAGCATCAGATGCGCATGGCAGCAGCGGCGGATTATGCGACGCATCCGTATGCCACGCATCATTCGCACCACAGCAATTTCCCGACGGCGGTGCACGCGGCGCATCATCATGCTGCCGCGGCACACGCCCATCACGCCCACCATGCCCATGCGCATCATTCGCATCATGCCATGTCCGCCATGCATCCGGCGGGGGCTGGAGCCTTTTTGCGCTATATGCGCCATCAACCCACTTCGGCCGCCTCCAGCGTCAAGCAGGAGATGCAGTGCCTCTGGATAGATCCCGATCAGCCGGGGTTAATGCAGCCAACGCAACAGCAGCAGCAGTCCGGCAGGAAGACCTGCAATAAAATCTTTCACTCTATGCACGAGATCGTCACACATTTGACCGTGGAGCATGTGGGCGGTCCGGAGTGCACCACGCACGCCTGCTTTTGGGTGGGCTGCTCGCGCAACGGACGACCCTTCAAAGCCAAGTACAAGCTGGTCAATCACATTCGCGTCCACACCGGTGAGAAGCCCTTCGCCTGCCCCCATCCCGGCTGCGGTAAGGTTTTCGCCCGCAGCGAGAACCTCAAGATACACAAGCGCACCCACACCGGTAAGTCCGATAACCCTCTAATCACAAGCAGCACCATACCGAACACCGTCATTGGTACCGTCACTATTTTAGCCTGGATTCTAGTCAGAATTTTTGCCAGAAGCAGCTGTTGCCTTGTCTGGGTTTAACCCTTGCCCTAATCCCACAAGACCGTACGCCCACTTTTTGCCTTTCCGCTGGTACCCTGTCCATATACCACCTGTATGATCTGTCTGAACCCTAAATGCAAATCCCATACAAGTTACTTGCACGCCCTCCACAATATTTTGTATATATATTCTCAATTCTCGAAGTCACCCTAGAGGCTTGACTTTGACTTCTCAATGGTTGAGCCCATGGATTTCCACTCTTTTTCACTATTTCCCACTCTCTACCTCTATTCTCTCCTATCTTTGTTCCTTTGACTTTGACACTAAGCGCATCGACTAATCTAATCTGCACCAGACTGAGGCACTAGCTCTGGGAAAACATAGAATATATAGAAAATGTTTGGGGTATTCCTACAACTGCTTGAATTATTGAACATGTGATATTTACCATATAAAACCAAGGAATACCAGTAGAATTATAAAAATTGGTTCTTAGTAAAATATTTTACTAACTTATTTAAGCATTAAATAAAAAATTATTTAAAATGGTAGAAAAATTCATTATAGAGACACTAAAACACCAAGGTAGTAAACGGAGATCTATAGAGATCTATAACTTAAAATATTTTGAACACATTATAAATGTGGTTTTAAAACATTGTTTATATAATTTATATTATATAAATTTTAAATATTTTAACAATTTTTCGCATATTTCGAAAGTCAAACAGGTTCATATTTTCTTTAGCAAAAATTGTGTAAAATATTTTCACAGAAATTATTTCTCTAATTTTTTGTTTAATTTCTAAAATTATTCATTATAAATAATATTTATTTTTGCCATCATTTGCATAGAAAATTTATGTTTAATATTCGATAGAATATAATTTAACATATTTGTATTTTTTTTATTTTTGCTATAGTATTTTTGTGTATTTTTAAAGCTTATCAATGTTGCCATCTTGCGCTGTTTACACCTTTCTTATCGCATGAACATATCTAAGTGGCATAAGTGGAACAAATAGAATGAATAGAATAAAGAGAGACAGAGTTACACCAAGATGTGCCTCTGTCTGTCTAGCTCGACTAGAGTGTTACACTTTATGTCCCAGTCTCATAAATAAGAGAACTACAAGAAGCAGCAGATGAAGAACTCAACACTTTAGCATAAACTAAATCAAAAGTTAAATGTAGCATGGCGAGAGTACAACCAAAATATTTACACACACACTCGCATTCACACTCACATACACTCACAGTCATACACTCACACACACCATTTAAGCAGAGCAACGTCCACAGAATGCGAATTGCGCTGATTTTGTGTGATTTTACCCCAGTTTTCGATTTGTGATTTTCGATTGGGTTTTGGGATTTTTGGGATTGCACTGCACGAAGTGGCTAGAAGTATTTCCGTGCGATTACAAACGGAAGTTTTGACACGTGTCAACACACACACACACACATAGGCACTTGAGAGTGTGTGTGTGTGTGTTTGTGTCAATGTAATAAAAACAAACAGCAGAAGCAGAAGGCAGTTAGCAGATCCCAAAGCGTAAACTGATTGAATTTTGATTTATATGAAGGGGCGTAGAGAACGAGAGAGACAGAGGGAGTGAGGGATAGAGAGAGAAAGACAGAAAGAGAAAAAGAGAGAGGCAGAAAGAGAGAGAAAAACTGAGTGAGAGGTAGTGCGAGCGAGTGAGCGGGTGTAAGTGAGCTGCAAGTCAAGTGGCTGGCAGTCAATCTAGGGTTAAAGGTCGCTCCATTACGCCTCAAAAAAAGAAAATCCAAAAAAAAAACAAACTAATGAAGTTGTGGCTGTAGCCGTCGGTCACTTCAAAACCCCAGAGAATGAACAGCAAAAACAACAACAACAAAACTACACAAACATTTGTTACTACAGCCAATCAAGTACACAAAATATTCATTTATGCTGCATCATGCTAGAAATTAGTCAAAAAAAATTTTAAAAAAATTGTAAAAAAAAGAATCTTTTTTCAAATCTTGCCATCATTATGTGCGCCAGTCGGCCAATATGGCGTCTATATATTCGGTACGATATCGTATCAAACATTTTAATTACCATACAGTGAGTGTGCAAAAGAAATTCCAGCTCGAACATTTGTTGCTACATATTCTCCTATTCTCTCTTTGTATTTTTGTTGTTGTTGTTATTCGTCTAACAGAAATGATTTGTATTTCAATTGTGTTTAAATTTCAAGCTCATTAAATTTTTTTGGTTTTTCGATTTTCTATGGGATTTTTTTGTTCGTTGGGTGGGGGTCTTGATTTGTATTTTGTTTGATTTCTATTGATGCGGATCTGCAGCTTAGGCGTACTCTAAATAATGACTTCTTTATGTTATATATAGCCCCCATGCTAGTGAATGGCATTGAGCTAATTAATATACCCTATAATCATATTAGTAAAATCCTCGCTGTAATTGCAAAAAGTTGAGTTGATTTTTGGGTGAAAATATGCCAAATCTATGGCAGCTATATTTTTTAAAATTATTTGACTTTTTGTTAGTTTGTTTGATTGAAAATTTAAAGATCTACAGTCATAAGGATATCTAAAGATCTTCGCATCTATAACTGACTAAATAGAATAAACAAAAACAATAAAAATAAACAAATCTTGGTTAAACATAATTTTTTTTTTTTATTTTTTATTTTTATTTTATTTTTATTTTAATTTATTGAAGATCGAATCAGATACCGGAATTTTGTTTTAATTCGGTTTCATTCCCTTGTTTTAAAAATAACATATATATTTAAATAATATTTTTAGGGAATTTCTTTTTACTGAAATTGAACTAAATCTTTTTAATATGTATATACAGTTTGTAGGTCTATTTAATAAATATAATTTAAATTTCATTAAATTTTTTGGTTAGTTTTAAAGTTCCAATCTGTCATTTTCGTTTAAAATATATATTTTTTAAATATTCTTTATTTGTGACAAAATTTATGTCTTACCATATTTACGTTTATTTTAAAACATTTATCATTTATTAGCTTCAGGTTTTGTTTTTCATTATCTTGTTTTGTTTTATTTCGTAGCGCAATTTCAACACTTTGGATAAACATTTATTTTATGTATATATATAAAATGTTTCTCCGTGTTTTTTTTTTGTGAATTTAAATTTTTTTTTGAGTTTTAGAATGTTAATCGTAGCATTTTTTTTTTTACGAAAGTCCAAGCTTTAGTTTAAGCCATATTAATGGCCCAACTATGGGTTAAACCAAAGCAAGAAAAGAGAGCGTTAAATACAGAACTACTTTTTGGAAGGGGGGTGCATGTAAAGGAGGCGTGGCTGCATGTAAATCCACATATGCAAATAGTTCAGAGAGCGTGCTTAGCTCATTAAACACAATTGGCAATCTATGCATTTTTTAGTGTCTATTAAAAACAATTAAACAAGCAATTAAAAACACTTATTGCATTGTTTTAGCTTAGTTTGAGTTTGAGTTATTGTTGTTGTTGTTGTTTTTGTAAAGGCAGCAGCGCGCAACGCAGGGCACAAACCCCAAATATAATTGCTTTAAAATTGCGCCACTCGTTTTAATAAAGCAAACACAAAAGCCAGCAATAACAACAATAAACGATAACAGTGAGAGAAAGAGAACAGAAATAATGAAAAATTGCAAAAACAAAAACAACAACAGCAACAGCAGGAACAGCAACAGCACAGGCAATAACAGCAACAAAGGCTGCAAAATAAAAGCTCAACAACAGCAACAGCAGCAGCAATAACAGAGCTCTGTTAAAGTGTGAGTGGGCGCTGCAGAATGGAAGAGAGAGAGAGAGAGAGTGTGACAGCAACAGTGAGAGAGAAGATAGGGCATTGTGGTGTGTGGCTGTGGTGTGGTGGGGGAGGGCGTGTTGCGTGGGCGTATTATCCTTGTTTGCTGCGTTTATTAAAAGCGCGCCATGCATACAAACAAACAGAGCAAAAATAACAACGAAACTCACACCAATACACAGATAACAGGCTAGGGCAGAGGCAACAGCAACAACAACAGCAGCAGCAGCAGCAGCAGCAGCTAGACAGGCGAGAGAAATAACAACAGCAAAACGAGGAAGAAGAAGAAGAAGTATGGGGTGAGGCGAGCATAGGCCATACACAAAATGGCGTTTATATTGTTGTTCATATTTTACGCATTTTGTTGGTGCTTCAATTTATTGTGAATGGTTTTTTTTAGGTTAGCTTTTGCGCTGTCTCTCTTTGCCTTTTATACTTTATATAAAATGTTTATGTTTTTGTATATAAAGTAAATTAAAAATGTGATATACACATTTTTTTCTTAGTAAAATATTAAATTTTTTTCGACTATAGTAATATTTATTGTCGCCTGCTGTACAAATGCTCGCATGCGATTTTTCTTTTTTTTTTTGCTGCAGCTGATAGTTAACAGGTTTCTGTTGTTGTTTTTTTTTTTTAGCGAGTTGGCAGCACTGTCTATTTAAAATGTAATAAAAAATAATGGCTACATTTTAATAAATTTCGTTTTGTTTATGGTCCAAGTCTATTTGTATTAGAATTGCAAGCGCGAGGGCTGCTCGATAAGTGCGTGTATTTTGGGAATTTTCTATAATAAATCAAGAATGAAACACTGCTTTTGTTATTGATTAATATACAAATAATTTGAATCATTAAATATTTATAATTATGATAATCGATAAACATACATAGTTATAACAATCGATAAACATACCCAATAATTATAATTGATAAATATACATATTTACAATCGACGAAATTTCTTATTATATTTTCGTAAACAAAAAAGATTTTTTTGTATTTCTTTTTCCGAAAGATCAACAGATTTGTACAATTTTTAGCAAAGAAATTATTGCTTAAATACTTATTGAACATCCCTCGTATTTTTGTCTGTCATTTATGGCGTACTTATTCTGCCGCCCTCGTACTTTTGTCTGTCTGTTAGGTCTAGTGCGCTGTTAGGTTGATTTTGCACTTGTTTGCACAATCGCTGCATTTAACAGAGGCCCAACAACATCAACAACAACAATAACAGCAAAAGCAAATGCAAAGGCAAAGGCAATGGCAAACGCACAAGCGGAGCAGAAGAGCAAGAGGAGCAGCAACAGGAGAAGCAATGGCGAGTGCAAGGGCAAGAGGAGGAGCAAAAACAACGAGTGCATGAGATGGAGCAGAACAATCAACTGTTGTTGTTCGCTTTGTTATTGCTGCTGCCCCAGGTTGACACCTTGCTCAGTCAGCTTTGTGTCTCTCTCTCTCTCTGTCTCCCTCTTTCTCTCTCTCTCTCTCTTTCACTCTGTGTGTGTGTTTGTATGTGTGTATCACTGTCTGTGTTGCTTGTAGTGAAGCTACACGAATGGCGTTTATCATTGTGTGCGGTTTTTACATGCAGTTCGTTCTCTTTTTATATCTCTCTCTCTCTCTCTCTCTCTCTCTGTCTGTCTTCTTTACTATCATGGGACTGTATGTTGTTGCTGCTGCTGTTGTTGTTTTTTTCTTTTTGCGGCTGTTAAACCACAAACAACAACTTTATTCATTAACACCTACAAAGAAGTTGCTCCAAATGGCCAACAACTTTGTGGTTAGTTTGCACTGGATGCTGCCTGTCCCCTTGGCTTATTATGTTTACACAGTGCACTTGCTCTCTCTTTCTCTCTCTCTGTCTGTCTTGCTGTCCTTTTGGAGCGTGTACCCTTGTAAACGTTGATTAGCTTGTGCTTCCTGATTCCGCCACTCGATTTAATTGAGCTCAAGTGCTTTTTTAATGAGTCTTTTATGAACTTGTAGTGCCCGGCATAAAGGAATAAAAAAAGAAGCTTTTTTTATGCTTTTTTGCAATTTTACTTTGCACACAGCGCAATTTATTATGTTGTTTTGCTGCAATGCAATGGCATGTAACAGCGCTTGAGCATGTTAGCTTTAACAGAGAACTGTTAAGTAACATCAGTTGGCAATTAATAGGCAAAAGCTCTTTCATTACTGTTTATTAACAGGCAGTTAACATAGCATGTTAAAAGATCAACTTTTTACAACTTTTTTTTTGTGCATGATAATGTTACTTAACATTTAACTGTTAACAGAATCGTTTCAACATTTGCAGCTCTGCTAAGTGTAACAATTCTACGGTAATGTAATTTTTACTCGGCTAACAGTCTTTGTGTGATGTAACTGTTATTTAACAGCTATCACTTTACAGCGCCATATTTCGGTACTGTTACGTTAACATATATTGGCACTGTTAATTAGACAGTCGGCGCCAAGAATGTAATTTTTCAAATTGAAAGAACCGAAGCGAGTGGCACAACATATCAAATGCTGCAAATGTCAATGATTGATGACTTTATTGCGGGTTCAACGATTTTCAAACAAACAAGACAACAAACACACACCTATGCACACACACACACACACACACACAGAGAGAGAGAGCGTATGACAGCAAGACAGTGAAACATTTAAAAACGAAAATAACTTTTTATATTATAATTTTGCGACTGTTTTTGACTGTGTTTTCGAGAACTTCTCAGAAATTGTTGTTCGTTGTTTGTTTGTTGTTTCTTCTTGTTGTTGTTGTTGTTGCATTTGGTGCCAAGCTGCGAACAATGGGCCAAAAAAAAAAGGCAAAGAGAAACCTGGTGCCTGATGCTCTGTACCCTGTAGACTGATTACCTGCTATTCGTGTGTCCTGTGTGCAATCTTTTGACTCGCACTGTGCCTGGCAGGATCTCACTTTGCTTTCGCCTCGTCTCGTGCTGACTCGAACGCTTGGAAAATCAATTAGTTACGCTCACAACTAGCAGTTAGTACTACTCCAGCGACACCCTGTTTCTTGTTCTCTTTCTCTTTCTCTCTCTGTCACATACTTACTCACTCTTTCTATATTTCACACTCTCAATTTGTGTGTCTCACTCTATCCATCTCTCTCTGTCTCTGTCTCTCTCTCTCTCTCTCCGGCGACCTTTTACTCTAACACCCTGTAGATCTGTGGCGATTTTTGTCGATCTGTAGAGATCCTTTTGTGCCTTGGCACTAATGACGAATGCATTTTTCAACGAAACATCTAGAAATTCGTCATTTGTTTAATTTGTAACTGGGGTTTATGCGTCGTATAAACGAGCTCAGCGTGTTTTTCGGCCATTCGTCGCGCTCAATTAAAAGTGCCAAATGTGACCAATTTCAGAACATGACACTCGATTATACGAAACAGAGAATGAGAAGTGTCCAAGGAGTAATGGAGTATGTGAGTAGGAGGCACAAACAGGGTAGACAGTCGGAGCATTTCCTCTTGATATTTTTCGCAAACTCTGGTTACTCTCTTGGTTATTCTGACCACTCACTGAAATTATTCAAATGTTATTTTTATGACAACGCCTTGGCTGTTTTGGAGATTTATGTGGTACCCCCGGCCGAACAAGTAAAAAGTGTATAAATTTTGCCTGTGGTTCAAGCATTTGACAGTTGCACTCTCTGGCTATTGGTTCACTTTGCTCGCTGCATGAGAAAATATTTTTCAAAAATTGCATTAAAAAAAAAAAAAAAATTAAAGCAAATTCCAAAAATATAACTTCAGTTAACTGCACTTAAATATATAATATATATTTTGGAAGATTTATAACTTTTATATAAGTGACATGTTGCTTGAGCAACTGCAACTACTTTATTTCCTCTTCGCTTTTATAATAAAGTAGACATTTTGTTGGTTTTTCGTTAAAGTTTGTAACTAAGTGAATCGTACGACCTTTAAAGCTACATTATGAGTCTTTAAATGTGTACTATAACTACTTAATATAAATATTTATGTATTCAGTTCGCTTTATGAATTTTTGTTTAGTTCTAAAATTGATGAAACCTAATTTTACTTAGGCATGAGTAATATTTATACATAGGTTGCTAAAATTTATTTATTTTTTTCAACTATACGTATGTTCCATAAACAATTTTTGGATACTTTTATAATACTATTTTATTATTATTATTATATATAATCTTGAGTATTATACTATATAGTAAAATTTTTTTTGTTTCATCGATTTGACATTATAATTTATTAACGCTGTTCTTCATACCTATATCCTCCATTTTTTAGAACTCGCTTATTGTCCTTTATCATAGTTTTAAACATTCAAGTCCTCCCATTTTTCAAAAAATATTATAAAGAAGTATGGAGTTCTACAGAATGCTTTATTAATGCATTATGGCATATATTATTCATATGCATATTTATTAATCTAGTAAATGCATTGCATTATAATTAGCACCACCCTTCATGGCCTTAACTCTCTCTCTTACTCTCTCTAACCCTCTTCCTTTCCTCTTTTAACCATCTCTCCCTCTCTCTCTCCCTCTCGCGCTCTTTTTGTTTATCTATTTCGCTCTCTAAAGATCGGATGCTTCGTGGTTCCGCTCGGGGGTTGTTTTAGCCATACTTATAGAATACCAAAAAAAAAAACTATGCCACGCATTTTTCGTAAATGTCAAAACAATTTTATATATGTATAGAGTTTCTTTACGGCTACTTGGGCATTATAATTTCATTTCAAACTGCATAAAAAAAGCAGACAGGGGTTAAACAATTTTTACACAATTTTGTTTGACAACCCTTTAAGATTTTTTTTTTATTTTGTACTTTTATTTTGGGTGCACAGTTCTATTAGCTAAGTAGCCATTTTGTGTATGCATATATAAGTCCTGTAACACTAGGGTCTGTTGCATAATGTTTTAGCTGTTAGATGTACACCTTCCCCTCTCTACCAACAACATGCACGCTTTGTGTCACCCTGTATATGATGGTTCAGTGGCTAAGCTGCTTATTGTGACGTACGACGGGGGTAGGGGGGACAACTAGTTAATAAATGAGGCTTATTTTCGGCTGTCGGCCATTGTTGTGTGTGTGTGTGTGTGAGTGTGTGTGTGTTGCTGTTGTTGTTGCTGTTGCCGTGGAAACAACTATTAGCACACACTTGAAATATTTTTTTCATAGCTCGCCTTTTCGGCATAACTGCCGCTTTAGCCACGCCCATTTGTCATAGAAGTCGCGCTCAAATTAATTAAATTCCTTAGATACATAAATAAAAAAACACACACACACATATATATATTCATTTATACATACATATATATATATAGCTTGAAATGATCCAAAAAGTAGCCACGTACCAGTTTCGCATTCCCCAAACTCGGCAGAAGCATCAGAACTTATGTAGGTGGCGTTGCTGGCAAAAGCAGTGGCGGCGCACACAGGGGGCAAGGAGGGGGGTGTGTGTGCAGCGGCTGGGCATCCAGTTGGAATTGCCGTGCAAAAAAATGAGCAGCAGAAGAAGAAAAAAATTCAACGCATAAAGAACTGATCAGCAGCAGACAAACCATAAAATTAAACTGTCATCTTGCATATTTTTTATATCTGCATGCAGATGATATACAAACACACACACACAGACACATATATATGTATATATATACATATATCAGGTAGTGTTGGGGATATACACAGGTAGTGTGGGGCTGCTGGTTCGGCTGCTTTTCGAGAATTATGAAAGCAAGCCTGACTAATCCTCTAAATCGCGCCAAAAAGTTTGACCCCACCGCATGCCCCACATATCTACCGTGTATAAATTAGCTTATGGGAAAAATGAAATCATTATTCATACCATCTGAGCCAAATCAACAACAATAACCCAACAACGCAACAAAGAATTCTTAAACGGCATTCATATGGAATACCGAAGGGAGACACGCTTATGCTCTTCAAGTTGCTAGACATTATAATCATAATACTGCTTATACTTGGCTAACAAGTGACAAATACTGGAAAATATATTGTAAATATATGTGTGAAGATTTACCAAGAATTCAGTTAAATGGATCTTCGTCAAATCAAAGGATCTAATCATTAAATTTCATTTGGTTGCAGTTTTTACTATGCTATTTCAAGTTGCTACACAATATAATCATAATATTAGTTATACTTGACTTATAAGTGACAAATATTGGTATTGATATTATAAATATATCTATGTAGATATAATACAGAGATTCAGTTCAATAGATCTTGATTTAATAGAATAATTTAATTATGAAATTTCATTTTTCTGCATTATTTATTATACTTAGTGTGCAAAATAATATGTAAACCAAAAAAAATCTATTTTAATCACTTAATATTGCTTTGATATATTTTATAATTAAATATAATAATTGAAATATGTATAAACAATTTGTATATACTTTTTCAACTATTCATAGAGTATACAAAATATACATCCGATTCGATACTCGCAAAAAAATTTCATCACTTTGTGCACAAAATAAAATATGGTATATGATCGCTGGCAAGTTATAAGCGTGCTTGTCATATCAGCTTATATTTGAATATTGCACACACAGACAGACTAAAGGACAGACAGACATACAAACGAACAGACACACTCACTCACAGTTGCCTTTTGGCTTGAATATGTGTACGGGATATTTATGAATACATTTGAAGTAGTTTTGGATATGCGGTTCCGTTGACAAAATATAAAAAAAAAAATAAAAGATTTGTAACACACCAACGCCTCCGAAAATGTCTGAAAAATTAATTTAAGCATGAAAATATTGTTCGTGTGTGATTGTTTTAACCCAAATGGAGCGCAATTTATTGTAAAAACATTGTCAATGCAATTAGACAAACGGCGAGCAAACAAACAGACAAAGTTACACTCACTCACAAATGTACAGCAACAGAACGACAGACAGAGAGACAAACGTGATAGGAGAGACAGGGGGGGAGTTGGGTGGAGGGTGTAGCTAACTCTTTGGCTCTAAGGCCCAACACACACACGCACACAAATCTTGTGTGACATGGGCCTGTCAAATGCTGTGTGTGCTTTGACAGGCGGCCGGGCGGCACAGTTAGCCAGGCTAAAATTACAACATACAACGCGCTGACGGCCATTTGGCTATGACGCATTTGCCGACGGCTTGGTTAACGCCGCAGATACGACCACAACAACAATAACAACGAAAGCGTACTTGTATCTGACAGATACGCGGCATATAGTAGCTCAGACGCTCACTTCCTCTCTCTGTCGCTCTCTGTGATTTCTAACCAACAATTTTTTTTGCGGCTTGTTTCTCAGCCTGCTCAAATTTCAAGCAACGTTTTTGGACACACACACACACACACACACACACACACACCCACACACACACCCACCCACACACCCAAACACACAGATTGTAGGGCGCATCGCAGTGCAAGTGCACACATTGGCA
>JBANCZ010002739.1:0-14727 GCA_037040025.1 Sphaerogastrella javana
CCTAACAGATGTACACAAATGTATACAACATAATAATAATGTAATTACGATCAAAAAAATTTAAAAATATATATGGTATCTAATCATTTGAAATAACGGCGTACATTTGCTGCAGTTATTAACGTATCTCCTGATACGTATCGATAGTTCGTTCAGTGTGTACATACCACGACACACCAGTGTGTACACACTCACCTAAGCGTTAATAATAATTCTTTGCATCATTTCAAAATTGAACGGACGAAGTTACCAGCACTGCGGCTTCTGATTTTATTGTATTCGTTTAATATATATGATTTTTTATATTAGTAATTATTAAACTAGTGATCGGTGTTTACAACAGAACGTGTTACGTTTTCATTACACTTAACTGAGCATATATACGATTAACTGTACAGATATTTGATAGAGCATCATGGCGTCATTTCGAAGCATGGACTCAACAACAGGAGTAAATTGTTCGCGCCAGCCACCGCAGCCACGAAAATCAAATCAAAACATTCAGGTCTATGTGCGCGTGAGGTAAGTTTCTCGCCACTGGTAATACAGAACTACAGTAAACATTGTTTTGATGCTACTGCAGGCCTTTGAACTCACGCGAACGCTGCATACGCTCGGCGGAGGTTGTTGAGGTGGTCGCACCACGAGAAATTGTAACGCGCCATACGGCTGACTCCAAGTTGACTAAGAAATTCACCTTTGATCGCACCTTCGGGCCGGAGTCACGACAATGTGATGTCTACACCACGGTTGTCGCCCCTCTCATCGAGGAGGTGCTCGCTGGCTATAACTGTACAGTGTTTGCGTATGGACAAACGGGTACAGGCAAAACCCACACTATGGTCGGCAATGAATGTGCCGAGCTTAAATCATCGTGGGAAGATGTAAGTTGGGGCAATATATATTTAGCTGATCCTTCGTACAGTTGGTATAAAAAGGGTCAGCTACTAAAAACCGGTTTTGCAAATGTTGCTGCTCTTGAACAGTTTCTGATTTCTAATCTAATTTATTGTTTTTACGCCTACTTTAGAATTCTGAAATTGGTATTATACCACGCGCACTCAGCCATTTGTTTGATGAACTGCGCATGATGGAGCTAGAGTTTACCATGCGCATTTCTTATCTGGAACTGTACAATGAGGAACTATGCGACCTGCTCTCGACGGATGACAACACCAAGATACGTATTTTCGATGATAGTACGAAGAAAGGCTCGGTTATTATACAGGGTTTGGAGGAAATACCAGTGCATAGCAAGGACGATGTGTACAAGCTGTTGGAGAAAGGCAAGGAACGTCGTAAAACAGCCATGACTTTAATGAACGCACAATCCTCGCGTTCGCATACTGTATTTTCGATTGTGGTGCATATACGTGAGAATGGCATTGATGGCGAGGAGATGCTCAAAATTGGCAAATTGAATTTGGTGGATCTGGCAGGCAGTGAGAACGTTTCTAAGGCTGGCAATGAGAAGGGGATACGCGTACGTGAAACAGTTAATATTAATCAAAGTCTGTTGACTCTGGGACGTGTAATTACGGCACTCGTAGACCGTGCACCGCATGTGCCTTATCGCGAGTCAAAATTGACGCGTCTGTTGCAGGAGTCGTTGGGCGGCCGCACAAAGACTTCGATTATAGCAACCATTTCACCAGGACACAAAGACATTGAGGAGACACTCAGTACACTGGAGTACGCACACCGTGCAAAGAACATACAGAATAAGCCGGAGGTTAATCAAAAACTGACCAAAAAGACTGTTCTCAAAGAGTACACGGATGAAATTGATAAATTAAAGCGAGATTTAATGGCAGCAAGAGATAAAAATGGCATATATCTGGCCGAGGAAACATATAATGAGATAACTCTCAAGATGGATTCACAGACGCGCGAGCTAAACGAGAAAATGTTGCTGCTCAAGGCACTTAAGGATGAGCTTCACAACAAAGAGAAAATCTTTAACGAGGTCAGCATGAGTCTGGTGAAGAAGACACAGAAACTGAACCGTACGGAGCAAAAGCTAACCGATACCAAAGGTAATCTGCTGTTAACCAAAAAGGTACTCACTAAGACAAAGCGACGCTACAAAGAGAAAAAGCAACTTGTCGAATCACATGTCAAGACCGAGGAGCAGCTGACCACACAGGCTACGCAAATATTAGAGGCCGCTGACTTGGCTACAGATGATACCCAGAAGTTGCACAGCACCATCGAGCGCCGTCGTCATGTAGATGAAATCATACGCAGCACGTGCTCTCAATTCACGGATCGCATGCGCGATAATTTGGAAATGATAGATGGCAGCTTGAGTCAGTATAAGGATCAGCACACAGGCTCTACAAAGCAGCTGACGGACGAGCTGAGTAAGTAAATAAAATCTTATTCAACATATATTTTGTTAATACGTTTTTTTTTCGTCTAGCCAACTGCACCACTGTGCATCGCCGTCTAGTGGCGAATGCAAACAAAAGCATCGATAACTTGCGCGTGCTCTTTACGGAATCATTGAGCGCACAGGGACAGCTGCAGGCACAGTTTGCAACTGCTGTGGCCAGTACTAGTAATGACCAATGCCAGGCATTGGTTGCTCAAGTTGTGCAGCATACACATCAACTAAATAATAAGCTGAGTCTGGATATACTCAGCAATCTGCAAGAGCTAAAGGCGAATAATGAATGCCAGAAGAATTCATTGGATAGCATGCGAGTAGCCTTCTCCTCGATCATTGAACGCAACGCCAATGCACTGCAGAAACATGTCGCTCAGGTGCAGCAACATTTGGAACAGATGGCAGCATTGAAGGCACCAGATGCAGAGCAATTGCAGCAGCTGCAAGCAAATCTAGCGCATGAAAAGGAATTGGCCAGTCAAGAGACGGCACTGATACAGCAATTGGACCAGCTGCGGGGGCAAATTGTAGGGTTGCAGGAACAGCGTAGCATAAATACTATAAACATGGATACACTAGTAGGTCAGCTGAAGCGGAGTCATGTGGCAGTCAACGAGCAGGCACAGCTGACCAATAACACCATGCAAGCATATGCCATAGAGGGCTCTGTGACAGCACAAGCAGCACGTGATGAATTATGCAGCCAAGTACAGACCTCATTATTGTATGTGGACCAAAACGTAGCAAAATGTTCAACGTTGCAGGTGCAGCTAGACAATGTGTGCAAGCAGAACTCCAAACAGGCTGAATCCAGCATGCAAACAGCACACGCCCATGAACAGCAACTGCGCGAAATGTCCACGGTGAGCGAAGAAGGCGCCGAGCAGCTGCGACACGAGCAACAGAAGCAAATGAATCTGGCCATCGAACAGATTAGTCAAATCATGTTGACAGATATTAATTTGGGTAGCGGACATGCTGCCATCACGGGTGAGCTGATCGAAACGATTGCGGATCAAATGCAAGAGCATGTTGCCTTGCAGCGTAAGCAGCTGCAGACTTGCCATCAGGATCTTGTGAATTTCCATGAGAGTGAACTGAAAACATATACGCCCACTGGCACAACACCATCGAAACGCCATTTCGTTTATCCACGCACTTTGGTGGCCACCTCGCCGCATCAAGACATTGTGCGTCGCTACCGACAAGAGCAGGACTGGTCGGATCTGGATACCACAGCCACCATTGATGAGGTTGGTCATCTGTTTGCTTGTGTCAATTATTTTAATACCAATACTAATGCAAATGCAAAATTTACAGTTGAGCGAAGGTGAGCCCGAGGAGTCACTACAATCTGTGCAGGAGCTATCGGAAACGGAAACTATTATGAATTCTACACCCATAGATCCGGATGATGCTGCACGTTCTAAACGTTCCAGTCGAGATGGAGCTGCCCGCAGCTATAACACGCTTAAACAGCCACTGGCCGGTCAGCGCAGTTTGTCCAATTCGCTCACATCCAACAAGTACTCGCCGCGCAATTCTCCGCGCAACTCTCCGATAAATTCGCCACGAAACTCGCCGCGCAATTCGCCTGCCTTCAATAGGGTAAGCTACATGCAAAGTATTTGTGTAATCTTTTTATTTATCACTTCTTACCTTGCAGCATAACAAAGAGAATGTGGCATGAATGCAGTTGGAGCACGGCACAGTAGCCCAGTTATTGATAAGGCGCTAATTGAAGCATTTTTGAAATAATTTCTTTTTATTTGAATTAGTAATTCATGCACTCTGCTCAGTTTCTTATATCAATTTGCACAAATAAACAGTAACTGTATTAAAGTGAAATTTAATTTCTTTATAGCTCTAATTACAAATGTGAGAGATTCATGAAAAATTTGAGAAATTTATCTTTACATTAACAATACATAAAACATTTCGTTGTATTCTTAACATTAGATTGAGCAATATTTTAAATTTGTAATTAAAATCTCATGTATATCATCTATAGCTATTGTAATAGGTGAATATATATTATACTATGCTAATGTTTCATCAATTGCGGTATTCGTTGTAAGTGTTCAGTCCGCATCTTGTTCATCGTCATCATCATCCTTCAGTATGCCCAGGCGACGTGCCACTTCCTTTACATTCGCTATGAATTCCTCCTGGACTAGGTTGAAGCTCATTGCCAGCAGGGCAATGCCAAAAAGCAGATACAGTGAACAGTATGCTATGGATTGCCGTGATTCATCCTTGACACCCTTGGCAGGCACAAAATCCCCGAATCCTATGGTTGTTAGCGTTATGAAGCAAAAGTATGCCGAATCTAAGAATGACCACTTTTCCCAGTAGGCGAAGAGGGCAGCCCCGCCAAGTATATAGCTAACAACTAGAAAAACGCAGAGCCAAATAGGCACAGGGCGATCCTTGGGCACCAGATCAAATCTGTCGCCGTATTCATCGCCATACATAGAATCATCATCGTCGTAATCATAGCTGGGACGGCGTCTGATCTGTCTTTGTACTGGGAAACCCATGGGCGACATTATACGTGGTGAGGGAGGTAGGCGGCGTTCGCGTTCACGTCGTCGCTCACGACGTGGTTCACGATTGCGTGAGCTATGTCGCACCGGATAATCTTCGTAGTGGCCATTGTCATCGCATATGGACTGCTCATCGAAGCTCTCCTCCACGTATTCATCATAGCGGGGTGATCGTCCGCGCCTATGCCGTTGTGGCGGTGCTGCATCATAATCAGGCGGCTCCAAATGGTTGCCATACCGCGAAGATTGGCGGCCCAGGCTGCCAGCACGTCGTCCATTCGATCGTTGTTGAGAGTGATGCTGGTGGGAGGACGGTGGCTGCGGTGAACGCTCTCTTTCCATATCCCTTTGACGCTGTCGTTGCTGACGATGAGCGGATCTGGGCATGGATTGACTTCGCGGTGCATTGCGTGCTTGACGCCCGCTGCTAACCAGCTCATCGTCGTCCAGTGCGTAGCGATTGGGTATAATCGGTGTTTTTCGCACCACATCCTCATCTACATCTTCGTAGTGCGATGAATGGTGGCCGTGTTGTCGCGGATCTACGGACTTGGCTCTGCTGCGACCTGGGGCCGAGTGTAGCCTATGCAGTTCACGGGAGGCACGATCATCCTGACGCTGTGGTGAACGCACTGAACGAACGCTTGTTGCTCGTTTAGCTGGTGGTTGCATGTCGCTAAAATCATCAATGGAATCATGTATATGCGTTCTCGAGTGTCCGAGATAACGCTCCCGCTCTACCGTGTGTCGGTCACGCATTTTATCCCGCTGACGCTGCCGACTGCTGTAGCGATTGGAACGATTCAACGTCTGCGTTTCGTACTCATCCCCATAAATTGTATGACGCTGGCGCGGCTCATGCTGCAATGGCACGTGGTACATCTGAGGGTGTCGCTGGCGTCCACCGCTGCCACGATGCCCACCGAAATCCCTATCCCGTTCATCATAACCACGCCCATAAGTACGCAATTCAGGATCCGAATACGCATGCCCCATGGATGGACCCAGTCCAGAATCATTGTTCGATCGCTGTGTCAGCTTCATCGACCGTCGAAATGATGGCGGTGGCTGGCTACGTGAAGAGTATCGTTGCGGCCGCATGCGCACAGAGCGTGTCCGTGACCTGCGGCTCTTGGGACGCCTCGCTGATCGTGTGCACACATAGCAACAGATGCGCCAGTACAGAAATCTAAATGACAATAGATATAAATGGTTATACAGCAACAGTTTAATAGAACCTACCTAAACGATGTGGCCATTACATCTCCAATGTTTGACAGACAGAGTAGCATCAATGGAATGCCAACGATGGCATAAAAGATCGTTGTCACCTTGCCCCAGTCCGTACGCGGTGATATATGGCCATAGCCTGTACGAATCGGTTTCCGTTGTAAATTGCACAAATAATATGTAATTTCATATTTCAAATCAATTAGAAAATGATTCAATTGCACGAAATTATATCAAGTTAATAATTGAAGCCAAAATATTTATCACACACAGATAGAAATTGAATTGGAAATACTTGTGATATCCCTTGTTTACGCTAGTTATATTTTATCTGTGTTTGCCAACCCTGACCTCTGGAATTATCTTATTTACATGTGTGTGCGTTGCTTATTTGCCAAAAGTTCTTGAAATTCAAATGAGCCAAACATGCTTAATCACGTCGATTGCAGCAACTAACCCAAAGCGAGGTATTATCAACACCCACGCCCCATTAGCAACTACGAAATAGGCGTTTCAAGTTTTGCCGCGGAAATACGGAAGTGTTTGCTTACTTTTTTTTATTTTTTTGTTTTATTTTTGTATATTTTTATGTTTGTGTGTTTTTTTTGGGTGTGTGTGTCACAGCAAGCAGCGGTCATTAAACTTATTCTGCCGCACTTGAAGATGTCTAAGGTAAGTCATCAAAGATATATCCATATTGGGGCAAATTGTGCAAAAAGTTCCCATCATCAATCTAAAAACTATATATCAAATAGTATACAAACTAATCTTCGGTCAGTCGCGTTT
The DNA here is from genome assembly GCA_037040025.1 of Sphaerogastrella javana. Taxonomy (NCBI): domain Eukaryota; kingdom Metazoa; phylum Arthropoda; class Insecta; order Diptera; family Drosophilidae; genus Sphaerogastrella; species Sphaerogastrella javana. Next base: position 6,952 of record JBANCZ010002739.1, read on the forward strand.
GACCTTGCGTTTGTTTTGAACGCATTAATCATAATAACAAAATATCAAATTGTGCGCTTCCTGCCCTCCCACGCCATACCCCTCGCACGATCACTCTCACTCTCTACCACCCTAGTTCTTTTTTTCTCTCTCTGTCTGTCTGCCTCTGTCTCTGCCTCTGTCTCTGTCTCTGCCTCTGTCTCTGCCTCTGTCTCTGCCTCTCTTTGGGACCCAGCCCAAGTTTAGAGGTTATTCACGTGGGGGCGCTCAGTGGGCCAATCAACTCTGCTGTGTGCATCAAACTGTATCCGAATCAAAAAAAATCCAATCCAACTGAATGATAAGGCAAAAAACAATAGATATTGTTGTAGCAATTGCAGCAGCTAGACATATCACTAAATGGCTATTAATTATGAAATAAAAAACCAAACCAAAAAAAAAAAAATCTCTGAAATCACTGGGCATTTCCAGGAAAATATGTTTGGCAATATCAGAATATATACTGTGGCGGGCGACCCTAATGCTCAATTACAAAATGATCGTGAGTAAGTCGAAGATTTATGCGTTGTGTACGTGATTGCAGCAGTTCCTGGGACGGCACAGATCACTGGCCACCGATTTTGCGCTTCTTTGTTGCTCTTCGTTGTTGTTGTGACTGTGTTGTGGTTGCTGTGGTTTTCTGGCCAAAATGAATCAATGTACTACGTGGGACGAACTTATTGCCGATTTCTGCTGATTGCTGTTAAATCTGGCGTGTCTTTATTGCTGATTCTGTCAGACTGGCACACGTTTAGATCGTCTGGGTTCTCTCTTATTTGGGGCTTGTTTGCATTTGATTCATGGTGGTTGGCATAGGCACAGTGGGGCAGGCGCACGGCACTGCGACATGTCTGTGTGCTGTGTTACCACAGTGCGTGTGCCGCACCTGCCGCACAGCTGTCTGTCCTCGGCAAGCCACAGTCGACTGATTTTAATGCGGCGCAGTCGTCGCTCGTCATCGTCATCATCGTCATGATGGTCGTGATCGTCATGATCGTCATCATCGTCATCGTTTTGTGCCATTGTTATATAAGTAGCGTGTGGCGCTCGCATTGCCGAATTATTCTGCTCTTGCTGCCATCCACGAGCGGTTCGCGCGGCCAACCGAAGCGATCGCAAATAAAAAACGGGTCAGTGTGTGAACGTAGTGTTACTTCTACATCTCCATAATCATGCGCAGAGATTGCCTCACTGTGGCATTGGCTATAGCCGTGTCGCTTTGCTGTCATCTGGTCATGGCCAGTGCGAGAGCTGCAGAGGATCATTGGGTCTGGCGCACGTACAGTCGCAGGGAGCGCGCGTTTCGCGACAAGGATATTGATCGCAGCGCCTCAATAAGGAACTCCTATGATAATAAGTTACGGCGGGAGCCCACCACCAGACGACCGTTGCCTGGTGAACCGGAGAATGACGAGATTGAGGATTATGTGGATTCTGCTGCTGATGCACCTGTGACAAATGCACCCAATGTGGGCACACGACAGTTTAGCCCGTATCCCAGTGCCAATCCCTTTGGCCAGCCCACCAGCGGTGGCCAATTTGCGGGACCCAATGGCTTTGGCGGCGGTAATCCCGGCGTTCTGGTGGGTCCTGGAGGACCGACAGGTGTCATAGGCCGGCAACCGTTTCCCTATCCCAATGCATATCCAGGTGGTTTAGGCAGTGGTATTGGCGGTGGTATTGGCGGTGGCATTGGCGGTGGCTTTGGAGGTGCCCAGAACGGCCTGGGACTAGGCGGCTATCCAGGAATTTATAATGGAGGTGGAGGATTTGGTGGTGCAGTTGGTTACCCTGGCGCCACTGGCAACTATGGAGGTTTTAATGCTGTCACACAACCCGGTGTGGGTCTGGGCGTGGGGCAGTATCCCGGCACCAACAACCAGTATCCATTTGGTGGATTTCCTGGCGTAGGCACTGATTTCAATAGCAATCAGTTTGCTGCACCCAGTGGACAATATCCCGGTGTGGGACAATATCCAGGCAATCAGTATGGTGGACCACAATACACGGAGGGCTATGGCCTAGCTGGGCTCAATCTGCCATCCACTGGCTATGGCAACTTCGGTCCTGGCTTCGGCTTTGACGAGAAATCACCGGTTCGTGCGGAGGGCAAGAGCGCCAAGAGTGTGGCCACAACACCAAGCAATGTCAACGATAAACTGAGCAAAAAGGTCTAGCTACCCTACATTATCACACCCACAGTCCACTATTCTCATGGTCTTAGATTAGGTTAGTTTTTAGCTTTAGTTTTAGCTTGAATAAATACCAAACTCTGTTGATCTTACCTATGGTCGTTATCACTATGATGGAGTAGAAGAGGGAACCGGCAAAGGTCCACTGCGACTTTAGTAGATCCTCATCGCCATCCCAACCATCGGCCTTAATGGCCGTCAGGATTTGTTTCTCAAAGTTCGCCAAGTGTTTGCTCACATTCGCCATCCAATCATTCTCTCGCAACACCAACGCATCATCCGACAGAAGCCAGATGCGTTCGGTGAGATTGAAGCGGAGATTTTTGATCTCCCGTTTGACCTTGTAATCAGGGATTTATTAAAGCCTACTTTAAGTGCAATGTGTTATGGCTATTACCTCCTTCTCGTGCGTCTGCTCCAGATACTGAAACAAATAGGCACCACCCACACAGTACGAGATCACCAGTAGCACGAGCAGCACGTGCGACACGACACAGGTTAGCACCTTCCAGGAGAAGCAGATGGCCGCCACACAACGTCCACGCGCTGGCTTCGATTGCTCCACCATGTGCGCTGGCACGGATTGCGCCCGCCTGCCCGACATTGCCGCCCACTTGGCTTAGCGTGGCTGCCAGTGGCCAATTTTGTGGTTCGCTGCACATAAATGATGGGAATGGCACTGTACTTAATCAGTTGCTCAACTGTGCAATACCCCGTAAACAGTACTTACAGCTAAAAGCTACAGTAAACCCTTTTGATTTAGCATCCCTTGCTTATACACTTTAGAACTGTTTTAGCTAGTCGTGCTTACCCTAAAAAATACCCTATATATCTCTCAGCAGCACCTAACTGCTAACGTTCGAGCTTCAGTTAACCCATAAGCTATATCACACCTTATAGATCAATCAGTTGATAATGCTAGTCGTGCATACCCTCTACTATACCCTGTATACATGCATGCAGGTGTATGGGGGAAAACCACAACAGGCCGCAGCTCCTCGCACATGTAAATTAATATTTGTCTAAATATTTATTTAGCTGATTGGCAAGGTCGGTGGTGCGGTGCGGTGCGGTGCGGTAGCATCTAGAGGGGCCGAGTGCGGTTGCTGCCCACATGACGCTGTGCTTTATGGCAACTATTTTGAGCAGCAACATCCATCTCAACAGCACTGCAAACAGACAGGCAGACAAACGGACCAACAGACAGACAGATCCGATGGGCAGACGGTCGAATGGTCGGACGGACGCGGCACACCCACAGCCCCACACATAAAAAATTTTTACTTTTCATTTAGGTACGCACAGTCTGAATACTTCCCAGAATGGCAGGCAGGCAGACAGACAGACAGACAAATCTATATACACACAGATACAATCATATTTGTGCATATATTTATACTTTTATCTATGTATATGTTTATATATATAAGTCTATGTAGCTATGTGCATATTGGATTAATCAGTATTAGCTTTTTATTATTTGCTGGCTTTATGGCCCATTAAGTCTGTAGAATTTATGAACTGATTGGTTATTGATGGCATAATTTACATTTATGTATTGCCTTTTGATTCGCGCACACTCAAACACACACACACGCACATAAACTTTTTCCAATTTTCAAAATGTTGTACAATTCATGCTGCTTTCGGCTGGGCACTATAATGCTTTTTTCTTTTTATTGTGTATTTTTTTCAGATTTTTCCGACCGTTCCCAACGACTCTCCAAAGATTACTGAAAATCATTGCCTCACTCACGCTCCCGAAAACTAGAGAGTCTTGTGTTTTTATATTATTTTGTTTTATTTTCGTTGCAGTAGTTTGCTTGTTTTCTAAAGATTTTGGAATACTTTTTTGTTTACTTTTCTCTCACAATTTTCGCGCGTTATGAGCTCTCTCTCTCTCTCTGTCACACACACACATGGACGCAGCAGCTGATTTCAACTCATTTTCTTACGTTTTGTAATATTGTATATAATCGTTTTTCGCACATATATCTTTTATTTACAGCTCCAATTTCAAATAGAAATCTACAGTAATAATCTTATCGGTATTATAAACACAATTTGTTGATTCTTTTTGATATCTAATCGACATTCAATTGTCTAAATGAACCCTCCATGCCGAATAGATTCTCAAAGTCCACGGGCTTACCGGGCCTCAGGCGCTCGTTCGTGCCGTAATTATTCTCCTCGACCCAATAGTTTCTGTAGGCCATAATCCGTTCCTCCCATTCCTTCACTAGTTCCTTTATGGAACCATTTTGACCGCCATACTCTATGGGGAGGAATTCCTGGGGTATTTGCTTGTAGAGCTCTTCAAAATTGCTGCCGTGCACCCATAGCTGTATGTATATAAGAATATAATTGTCCAGTATATATGTATATACCATATATAATTGATATATACAAACTTACACGACTTTGTTGTTTCTTGGACATCATGGGCTTGAACATATTGAAGACCTTGTCGAATCCCATGGGAATATTTATCATGTGTGTGCCCTTGGTGCGCATGGGCAGCGCCTCCTCTTGGAAGACTGTCATCATCTTGGCAAACTTTGGCGTCATCTGCACCATGTGACCCATGCTGACATGCGCTAAATCTACTATATTTATCATACCATTCACAATAGCTTGATCGTCGTCGTTTAGCACAATTTGGTGCATCATACCACCGGCCAGGTTAATGTTGATGAAATCATATTCGGACGGATTATAAGCACCCATGCGCATCATGGCTATGCGGGGTCCATTATCGAACAGTGGGCGTGGCAAAAATACCACCACACTACAACAAAAAATTTATTTAATTATTGAAGTTACAACTTTTAGGTTGGAACACATATCCTACCCCAGTCGAAACAGTTTGATCAGCTTATCCACATCTACATTATGTCCTATATAGTATTCGGGGTATTTGGTGCGCAGTGTGTAGAAGCGATCCAATTTGGACTTGGTTTTCTCGAGGCTATACTTGCAGCCTCTTAGAAAGTTCACCAGGAATTGATCGTCTGTGCGGGACTTCAAATGTGGTTGCTGTTGGATCCACAAACGAAGCGCGGCGATGTCCTGCTCGACCCGATCAGGATTCTCGTAGAGTTGCTCTATCGCAGTCTGCTGCAGCGCCGGACTAAGTGGACGGATCGACAGCATGTTGTCTCAGTGGTTAACTATTGACTGAAAGTCTTAGTTCTAGGGTCAATCAATAGTAACTAATATTACCGAAATTAATAAGATTATAAGCATAACTGATAAGAAAAAAGAACGACAAAAGACGATAAATATCTTGAGTTTCATTACTCGAACTTACAGTATACGCGGTTTGGTTGATGCGTCCATGACAAGGCAGTTCTGCTAGTTGATTTTTACAGTTTCTAAAACTTTCCTTGATGCCAAAGTGATCCCGCTGATCAACGTACGGTATGTCAAGATCTTGATCTCTATACGGCCTTGTACCTTTTTGTTGGGCGCACTCCTTTAGGAAGTTCTGGTTCTTTCCCTTTTTTATCTTTTATTTGTAACTCAAATTTCTTTTAAATTTTAATATTGATCATTGCCGATAAACCTAAAAAAGGAAGCCGCGAAAATACGATAAAACATTTTATCTTTATTATTATTATTATATTATACAGTAGACTCGTTTTAGACTTTATTTGCTTCACTCAGTCAATGTCCAACGTTCGGAAAGAACCATCCATGCCAAAGTAGCTCTGTAAGTTGGAGCCAAATGCCTGGGTTTTATCTTCTCTGAGTTTTTCATTGGTGCCAAAGTGACGCGACTGCTCGAAGTAATCACGGTAGGTCAAGATCTTGGCCTCCATTTTGGCTATAATGTCCTGCATTGTGCCTTTGTTGCCGCCGTATTCCTGCGGTAAATACTCCCTACGCACACGATCGTAGATGGCCATCGGATCAGAGCTGAACGAGACCTATACATATATATAAAAGTTGATAAGCTTCCAGCTACATGGTGCTTTAGAACCTACTCGATTTCTAATCTTCTCTGGAAAGAAGGAGCGTAATGAATTGAAGCCGCTTTCAATAGATGCGGGCACATTTATGAAGTGTATTCCCTTCTGGCGCGTGGGCATAGCCTCATCCGCATAAGCTGAGAATTTGCTGAGTAACTGTGGCTGTAGTGCAAAGAGATTGGCAGCCGTAATGCCTGCCATGTCCATGATCTCGATGTAGCCACTGACATTCGCATTGTCATCCTCCAGCATCATGATTTCACCGAACATAGAACCAACCCGTATGATGTCTTGAAACTTAAACTTGTTGGTGTCATAGGAACCAGCCCGTATAATAGTAATGGCAGGACCCGTATCCTCATTGTCCAGTGGAATTCGCAATATAACTCTGGGAATAGCATTATTTAGACAGAGTTTCGTTTAATCATTTTTATTATTTTACCCCAATCGTATAATTTCGAGTACTTGTGCATCGTCTGCGAGTCGATTCTCATTGAAGACCTCCGGTATGGAGGCCTGCAGCGTGTAGTAACGATCAATCTTTTGCTTGGCCTTCTCTAAGCTGAACTTGCTGCCACGCAGAAATCCCAAGAGGAACTGATCCCTGAGGCAGGAGCAGATGTGTGGCTGCTTCTGCAACCACTCACGCAATGTGGCAATATCTGAGGCTATGCGAGCCGGCACCTCGTTCAGCTCATCAATGGCTATTCGCTGTAGTCCAGCCGACAAAGGACGTATCCCAGACTCAGCCATTTCACGCGATAATTGAATGCAGACTGGCTGCTTGACCGACTGACTTTGTTAATAATGCAATTTCAGCAGATTATAAATATTATGTGTACGTTTTGAATGCGATAAGTAATTTTCTCAAGTGGTTATTAATCTGGCTAGCGATTAGTCGTCTATGATTAATTAATATGCTGACATACCAACAAAGACTTGGCATTTGTTTACAATTGATTTGCTCAATTAATTTAATATGGGAGAAATTACAATTAATTAATTTATATTATATTTTTATGTGGACTCTATCATTATTTAAAATTGAACTGACTCGAGAAATATTCAAATTCTTAGTGCGCGCCAAAATTGCGCGGCTAATCGTTACATTCGGTTTAGTGTCACTGTTAGTCGTCAGACGCCCATCTCTAACAGTGCTCATTCGTTAACAGTGTGGAGCGATAACAGTGACTGTTCATTAGCGCAGCGCTTGCAAAAAATACCATCACAGCGATATTTATCGCTCATCTCTATATCAGACTCTTAGTAAATAAATAAAAAAAAATCAAAATTATATAGTAATAATTTAAACGAGCGGCTGAAGCGCGTTCTTAAAATAAACAAAAAAAAAAAAAAAAAAAAAAAAACTACATTTGGTATAAGACAATTATTAGAGGCAGCACACATCAAACTGTTACTTGGATGCGCTTTTTCCACTGCATTTGCTGAGGCGTTGACTGCATTGCAATTTCCAAAGGGCAGCGGCACTTGAATCGAACAATAGCATAAAAACAAAGTAAGTTTAGCATGAAAATGTGAGCGTAGAAAGCATGTCAAAGGCAACTAAGCTAAACACAAAGTCAACAATAGAGCGT
>JBANCZ010002741.1:0-14723 GCA_037040025.1 Sphaerogastrella javana
CTCACACTAGCACTCAATGTGACAGACGAGCCGTCTCGCTCTGGCGCACGTATCAATCGCTGGCTAAACTTTCGCACCAATAAACAGCTGCGACGGCGACGACGACGTTGACGTTGACGTTGACGTTGATGTTGATGTTGACGATTGCCAAAATAAAAGCAACAATAAAGGCGTAGAGAAGGGAAGGGTAGGGAAGAGAAGGGATGGGATGGGATGGGAAGAGAAGGGAAGGGAAATGAATGCGAAGGGAAGGGAAGGGGACAGAAGAGAAGCCATTTGGCCGCCTTTTTACAGCAAATTGTTAATTAATCTTTATGGCAGGCGCTCTCTTTCCCTCTCGCTCTTGCTCTCACTCTCTAACACACTCTCTCTCACTCTATCTCTCTCTGTCTCTCTCTTTTTGTAACTCTCTTAGTCTCTCTCTCCTTCACTCTTACAGTCAATGCCGCAGTTATATGAATTCGCTCTGTTTCGCTTTGCGTGGGTGTGCTAAGGAATTCGCTCTGCCTGCTGCCCGCTCCTCCACTCCTCCACTCACCAATTCTCCATTCCACACTCCTCGCTTCCCCCTTCACATTACCCCCTGCACAGTGGGTGGCACAGTGGGTGTCGAAGCCATTTGACATTACAATTTTGACACCTCGCTCGTTTGGCATCGTGGCACTTCGTACGCCATATTGTTGTTGTTGTTGCTGTTGTTGTTGTTGTTGCTGCTGTTACGTCTGCGTCTGCGTCAATGTAGGCGTCGACTGCGACGTTGACTGCGACTGCGACTGCGACAGCGACGTCGTTAGATGGTACGCTTGCAGGATGTTAAGTAAAAAGCATTTTAAAAGTTATTTTATGGCATTTAATGCAGTTTTGGATACAGAAAAACTGTGCGTTTAGATACTTTGACTTGAAGTTTTTTACACACACACACACACAAACAAACACACACACACACAAACACACACTCGCACGATAGGAAAGTGAGCCTGAGTCTTGCTTGCATGCTGTTTCCTTCTGGCCAAGGGGGGGCGTACAGGACTTAGTTGTTTCTTGTTCTTTATTTTCTTATTTTACTTTCCGTTTGTTGTGTGAGTGTGTGTGTGTGTGTGTGTGTGTATGTGAAAATGGCGTACGTAACGGAAACGCTTTTATGCAATTAGATGAGTGTACGTGGCAAGGATTAAGCATGAGCAGCGGCCAAAAGGATGTGACCGTACTCGGAATCTGCTCCGTTGCCTCTATACGATATGTATTCCTTTTACCTCAATTTTCCCTATTTACAAATTTTAACAGCATTATTTAAGTGCAGTTATGTTCAATCATTCGATTTTTAGTTGAAAGTATTTAGTTTAGAAAATTTAATAATTGTATAAAATATTTTTTAAAATTATACTTATTATGAATAATAATAAAATCTGAAAAAATAAGAAGATATAATAAATATGTATGTATATGATTAAGTTATACATATTATAAGAATTAATTAAAATTATAATTATAATAATAATAATAATACTCATTTTAATATTAACAGTAATAATAAGAATAAGAATCATAATAATAATAACATAACAGTATTATCAGTAATACAAATAATTACAATTATAATTTTTATAAAACAAAAATAGTTATTATAGTTAAAACAGTATTAAAATATTAATTATAACCATAAAAATAATAATAATAAGTATATTATTATAACAGTTTATATATAAAACAATATATAACTTTCTAATGAGACGAATTTATTGTATATATTGTTTTTATATGATTATTTCAAGGAACTCATCTTATACATCGATAAATTTAGGTCTATCCAGGAATGAAATATATATATAATATTCTTATAAATAAGTACAAAACTTTAACTTACATATTAAGTTTGGGTTCTTTAACTGTTTCTCCTTATATTACATTTAAAATTATTATATTAAGTATATATAATAAATAGATTTAGAGATTATAAACTTCTTAAGATGGACATATTAATAGATTTTTATTCTATATTTTGTACTATTCAGAAGAATTGATAGAAGATATAGACTTTGTATAGTTAGATCAACTGTAGTTAAGTGTAGATGTTTGGATTATTAAATGGAATAGCTGTAATAACCTTTAACAACCTAAATATAAAATATAGTATGGTAGGCGTTGCGATATAAAGCTGGCAATTGATATATGGTATATGTATGTATATAATATATAAATATATATATTATAGTTTCGTATATGCTATCTGATTCGACAGTTGGACAACATTGTTTGCTAACAAATGTGTCATGTGTTGCAGTGAATAATAATAATAAAAAATCGATAGTAACACACATACACACACACAGACACACACATGTTAGCATGAACATGAGCAAATGTCATAATGTAGTATATATATGATGGCATATTGTTGTACAGGTACGATAGGAAAATTGCTTACAAAATCAACAAACAAGCGATGTCCATGCAATGGCCATGCAAAATGACCCATTACCATTAATTAGTTGCATTTAAAACAACAGCAGCAGAAATATCAACCGCAACATCAAAAGCAACAGCAACAACAACAACAACAACAATGCAAAACTAATGAAATGGCCACAGTCGATAAACAACGATAAACAAACAACAACCAAAAACGACAACCGACAATCGGCAATCGACAGCAACAACAATAATAATAATATTTTGTTGTTGTTGTTGTTGTTGATGATGTTGTTGTTGCTTCTGCGGCAGTGACAATTTAAGTGCAATTAATTCTTTTTTTCTTTGCAATTTTCTTTTTTTTTTCGAAAATACCCTGTAACCATAGCAAATGTTCGAAGGGGCTACTTGAACTATATAAAAAAGAATAAAACATAAATATCTTATCGATTCAAATCGTTTAAATGCTTATATTCTCAGTAGCGAGACAATTCCGCTGTTATCCCACTATACGAAACGTGGGATCTCTTTATATACATAAGAAATAACTATCAAATTAGGTATATGGCTAGCAAAATACCTAATCTATAGGTAGATTATTATAAATCTTTAATAAATTGAACATTCGCGCAGCTATGCAAGGAATAAGCTTATGTTATAGCAGTTAAAACAACAATTTTAGTGTAATAAGTCTAGAGTAAACTAGATTAGTCTTGCAATAGCACAATCTACTTACTTTGATAGGAAGGACTAAAGTCAATTGCGTGGTATGTGCTAGTCGTGAGCTTTAGATAATTGTGCGCTTGTTTGTTTTATAATAATTTATATTTCCTTTGGCTGCTTGCAACATGCAACAATCTGGGCAAACGCCTAGACTGGGTTAGGCCACAATGGAGCTGGAGCTGAGGAATGGGCTTCAACTGAAGCTTGGACTGGGGCTTGGACTGGGGCTTGGGCTGGGCCTGGGCATAGACAGTGGGTGTTGTAGCCTTGGGATATAGTTTGACGATCCGCAGTTGTTGGTTTTGTTGGTGTTGTTGTTGTTGTTGTTGGTGTTGTTGGTGTTGCCAAACTGTTTGTTGATTTTGTTCGCGCTGTTGCAGTTGAATTCTGTCTGTTAGCCTCAACAAGGCAACCGTAGGGGATGCGGGGAAAAGGGAACAGGGGCGGAGCAATGAGGCAGAGTCAAATAAATATTATGGGGCTATTATTTAATATAATTTGCTGTCACGCCATGCCGCACACGTAATGTTGATTATATTTTAATTAATTTTTATACTTTAATGCTTTAATAATTTCATTTTCATTTTTATAATCGCCATTTGTGCAAAACGAGACACTCGCACAACAAAACAAAACAAAACAAATTTATACATACATGCATAAATATCCAATTTTGTTTTATCATTATTAAAATTTATAGTTTGCATTTTGTTAATTGGCTAGATAATTTGAGAACTCATTAAGTTGTGGCTTGGCTCTGATACAGCTGAAATATGACTCAATTTCGATGCAGTATGGCCAGGATTCAGGATTACAAAGAGAGAGTAGTATTATACGAGAAAATTTCCATTCGAAGGAGTAAAAGCAGAAAACTTTAATAAAATTCTGTAATAAAATTCTTTAAATTTGTACCACATTCGAAAGGTTTAAATAATGATATATGATTTAGTGCTACAGCCTCGAACACGATATTAAAAACATTATAGCCACTTGGTTTCTAATAAATCGCTTGTGGTTTTTGTGGGTTGGATTATGAGCAAACATGGGTTTCATGCCACCACTCAGCTGGGCATAACAGTTAGTTAAACATTACACTTAATAATTGGAAACGGAAATATGTTGGTCAACAAATCACTTGGCCGCTCAAGTGGCCCAAATAAACAACAACAACAACCGTCAACAACAGCTACAACAACAGCAAATATCGAACAGCATAAAAAATGCAACCCAAAAAAGTACAAGCGGATCAGTAGGATAGGCGCAATTAACTACGATACCTTACATCCAGAATCGAAATGACGACTATTCTGTTTTGGTTTATTAGTCAAACTGAATAGAAACGTTTAACCAAGAATTGTTCACATTATATTGCAAAATGAAGTTAAACAGAATCTTGAATATCGATAACAAATTAACTATTATCGATAACTTTAAATTAAAAGCTGCTAATGAACACTTGAAATAAAGATTCATATCAAATCAACCGACAGATGAACATTATAATATCGATTTGTTTACTAATGTGTTCGGATATGTATAATATACTTTATAGGGTCAAACTCGCCTCCTCAGTAAACCTAACATACCCACGATACAGATTACATGCGCAGGGTATAAAACGAGGCACAGGAATAAAAAAAACAAGACCGCATAGACAAACAAAGCGCTGAGTCGCTTGGGCGCGCTGTTACGTGTAACTGTAATTAAACGAGTCAGCGATACATGATTTTAACGCCTGTCGCGTAGCCGCAGGACGACAGGACAGGACGAAACACCTGAACAGAAAAATACGGAACAAGAACAACAAACAAAAAAATGTAAACAACCAAAGGTAGAGTGAGATGGAGTGAGGGTGAGTGAGGGAGAGTGAGGGAGTGGTAGGTAAAGGCAAAGGGTCGGTAACAGGTTCACATTACCCTAGCGCTAAGCGGCTTTTAAGGACACGCTGTGGCCAGGACACGTCGCCTTCTCCATTGCCAGTTGCCTGTTTTTGTATGTGCTTCTGTTGCTGTTGCCGTTGCCTTTTCTACTCTGTTTATCTAGTTCTGGAGCAAACGGCAGGACAATGACGCCACGGAAAACGCTGCATGCACCACATGTGCAGCATTGTCTCTCTATCCCTACCTCCCTCCCCCTCTCTCTCTCTTTCTCTCCCTCTCTCTCTCTCTCTCTTTCGGATAGTCACTTTTAGTGTGTGTGTGTGTTAGTCCTGGCCAGTTTTGTTTTCATTGCGACGCACATAAGTGACCAATTTTATGTGTCATTAAAATTGGACGCGGCCAGGATAACCGCTGCCGACCCTGCCCCTGTCAGATGTACAACTACATCTACAGCCACAGCCGTTGCACATTGAATTAAATTTCACCTGTCCCTGAGCCTTGTTACCCCCTAGTGCTGCAGTGCGAGTGCAACATTTGTGGCATTGTCCCATCGTCCTGTGCGTTTCGATCGCTTAAAAGTTCATTAAGGCGCCTGAACAACTGTAAAGCGTTTACCGGAAATGCCCTAGTCTCCGCTTCCACTTCTCAATTCTTAATTCTCAGTTCTCGGTTCTCAGTTCTTGGTTTTCAGCTCTAGGTAGTAAATGCTCGGCTTCTTAGCTTTGTTGTAGTCTCACCTGCATATCTGTTAATAATTAAGCTAAAAATTACAACAACATGAAGATCAATTTACGGTAGCGGCTACCATGGTGCATGCCACATGTGCGCTGGCGCCCCTGTGGTTTCATTGATAGAACATACAACAGCCACAAATCTGTAGCATGAAAATTATGAACGATTTAATTCGTAACTGGAATGCCCTACACGTGCTACGCTATGAAATTGTATGTGGTTACACACACCATAAACATAATTATTATAAATCAGAAGAGAAAATATCGTTGAAATATTATATTGTATTGTAACTTTACATTTACAATAGCAATTTGTTGAAAAATTATGTGCTCCATTACAGATATTTTGGATTAAATGAATAGAAGTATTATCTATTTGGAACATATATAAGTTAAAACATCTATTAGTGTTTAAAGAATAGGAGTACTATAGGATTATAATCTATTCCGATTTGACTTTTCAATCTCTCAATAGATGGTATAATACTGAATAGTTAGTACATTCTTATACAAAGTTATATAATATACGTATAAGATTATAATAGAAATAACCTTAAAGATACCATGCACTCTTTTAACACGGTGTTTAATGGAATGATAGACTTTAACATGCATTAGGGTCAGTCAGAGGAACTAAATAAAAACGAGATAGAGAGATGATATTCAATTTGAGTTCAGTCGAGTTCAGTTGAATGAAGGGCACGGGAAGTACGATAAGTTATGAGTGGATATAACGATTCGCCACGATTCAAAAGTCGAATTCGATTTGATTTCGTTTCGTATGACCCCAACCAGAGTTGTTACGTACCCTGGCTTTCAATTTAAAACCAATCTTGGAGCGTAGACCTAAACGCCGATCATTAAAGGATCATTAGAGCTCATAATCTGATTATAATGCGCTCAGTTTGACTCTGTTTTAGCTCGGATTGTTTCTGTATCTCTGTATTTCTCTATTCTCTTTTTTTTTTTTTTTTTTTTTTGCTTTCTGTATTTTGTTTTCATTTAGTTTAGTTTTCGTTTTATTAACAACTTTTACCCAATTTTTTTTAATCTGTATTTCAAAATCACAATAGAGTATGCTTTGCTTGTACAAATATGCATAGGTTGCGGCGTGATATAATATTGGATATAAAACTTAAAATGAATAAGATAATAAATAAGACTGGCTTTAAAGGATATATATTCCATATGTTCTATACGTATATAAAATGTGATGGAGATATAGATCAAATCAGAAAGACACTTTCAAGACCCATTTATCAATTCTTCTAGATCTATGGTACATACTTTAAGTACACATTTTCAAAGTCCAAGTGCAGGGTCTTCTTCAGTCGAGTGTGTATGACTGTTCGGCTATGTTTAGGTGTTCGGATGCTGCGAAGATCATATATATATATATATATTTGAGTCGCCAATTAATGAAGCACATCCCGTTGGGGCACTCGGATCGCGTGTCAGCGACAAATCTTCGTCGTCGAGCTAGACTCATAGTCGGATTCATAGTCGGAATCAGATTGACCCCTGTGACTGGCTGTGAATGTTTGATTATGTGTATGGGTTAAGT
This sequence comes from Sphaerogastrella javana, assembly GCA_037040025.1. NCBI lineage: Eukaryota > Metazoa > Arthropoda > Insecta > Diptera > Drosophilidae > Sphaerogastrella > Sphaerogastrella javana. Next base: position 7,311 of record JBANCZ010002741.1, read on the forward strand.
ATGGGAATATGTGGTTATATTTTTGTGTTTTTCTTTCTATACGGTTAACAGTTTTCTGTTTAAGTTTTTTTGTTTTTTTTTTTTGAGTTTTTTCTTTATTTTTGGGAGGGTTGAGTTAATGTGCCGGAAATAGAATTATGAATACGTTGGCGTGCGTAATTTATGCGGTACGGCTAATTGGTGGCGGTTTGTAGCCAAGGCTTTTAGATTTATCTATGGCCTAGCACTAAATAAACTAAAACAGCGAATCCTGCATATATGCAACGTGCAGTGTGCAACGTGCAACGTGCAGCATGCAGCATGCAGCATGCGGCATCCAACGTGTTCAGAGTTCAGACTGCTGCATGCCACAGACGGGCGTTATAATTTACACTTGAGCTAAAATATTGATACTCGAAAAGCAATTTAGATAAGAGCGATGCGACCACAAGGCGCTGCAACTGCAACAGCCAACAGCAACCGACAGACACCGCCATGGACACTGGAAATTCCGCTTGACACCTACAGCCCAACAAACACACATACCAAAAGGTGTGAAAGGTGTGCGAGTGTGTGTGCGAGTGTTTGGGCTTGGCTAAGTGCGTGGCCAGGATCCAGGCAGCTGTCACTGCGGCAACTCTACGCAAAAAACAACAACAACAACAACAACAACAACAACGGCAACAGCAACAATAATATTTATACTCTCTCTTTCTCCTTGAATCTCTCTTTCACTCTTTCTCTTCAAACCAATTCTCCCTCCCTCTTTCTCTTGGTGAGACCGTCTCACGTCTTGGCCTTGTTAGTGCAACTCAAGTGCTACCAGCTGTCAACGAATGCTAAGCTGGCGGCGCTGCCACGCCCACATTTTTGACTGCTGCCTTAATGATTGCGATAAGATCAAAAGGCTAGACATGATTTGTCAGACGGGTCAAAGGGCAGCAGCGTCTCACCTCTAACCCCTCACCTCTCATGTCTCACGTCTCAAGTCCCAAGTCTCGAGTCAAGTGCATCAGTTCTCACACCTCGAGAATGAAAACTAAACTAAATTAGATTACTAAAAATAAAAAAATAAAAAAAAACCAAAAAAAACGAAAAGGAAGTCGAGGCAAAGCGTATAATTAACGTTTATTTATTTTCGAATTAACATTCGATCAATGTGCAATCGGGCAGCAGTAGCAACAGTAACAGCAGGAAAAGCAACTGGAGTCGGGGTAGGGAAATGGAGGAGTTTTCCTAGATCATTAGCAAGTTGTCTGTGTGCTCGGGCTTCCAATTTGCAGCCGGTGCACCTATTTTATGCCATTTTCAGCTGATGCTCATTAGCAAATTTGTTATTCTAATGCGAAGCATTGCTATCGATAACTATGGCGATAACATCATTAGATTTATTGATACAAATAAATGTACAAAAATTTTGTTACAGATTGATTAATTTGTATAGCAAAAGTAGTACATTTTAATCGTTTTTCAGCAGTCATACTATGTAATCCAATTCTGTTAAAATTCTCTATAAAATTAAATAAACTAAATAAAAAATACAAAATAAATATAAAGAAATTAAATCCAATAAAAAAATGAATTTATAAGGTAATATAAATGCTTATAAAAACACTTAAAACAAGCATAGGAAATTTGTGACTTAAAGAAAAAATCAGTGATATATAATTTCTATTTTAATAAATGTTTACAAATATTTATATCCTTACTAAAAAATGCTTATGAAAAACTTAATCGTTGTGATTGTGGTTTCTATCGAAAAATATAGAATTATAATAATAATCATAATCATTATACAAAAATTAATCATTATTACTACTTAAAATAGTAATGATTTTTAATAAATAATCAATACATTTTTTACGAACTTATTCTAATTGTATAATTATTATTGTATAATTATGATTTTTTTATTTATTATATAATAATACTAATATAACTCTATAGGAAATCTAAAAAAAATTCGTTCTTTAGAGACCCCGCAATTCCTTAATATCGACTAAATAATATACATACAAATTATATCTATTATAATTAAATTTTTTTACTAAAGCTAAAATTGTTTCAAAATTTCTCAGATATTTGCAATGAAATCTTGTTAATAATAATGAACAACCTTATAGACAATAAGAACAGGTGAGCATTACGCTGAGGCACTTAATTGACTTGCATTAACTAGCAGCTACTTAATTTGAGTGCCATTTGTGTTAACTTTTTTAAAAGGGTCACCTCCAGGCCCGACTCCCGTCTACCCAACTACCCGAGCACCCAACTACCCGACTCGCTAGTCCGCTCCCTTTTAGGTGCTTCTGTTGCTTTTTACACGCAGTTGTCTAATGAAAAAGTTGCTGTAGCACAGAAAACGCCACAAAATATCCTTGCAAAATAAAAAAACAAAAAAAAAAAAAATAAACAAAACACAAAAAAAGCAAAACAAAAAAAGTCAAATTAAAAAATAAAAAATAAACAGAAAAAGCTTTAAAAAAAAGGCCAAACTTGACCGTGCTTAAAAACAAAGTTGCAACATTTGCTAAAGCGTGAAAGGCAGAAAGAGGGAGAGAGATAGAGAGAAAGAGAGAGAGTGATAGAAAGAGAGGGAGAGAGTGGTAAAAAAAATGCAAAATGTTTTTAATGTGAACACTTTTAACACTAATGGTGCCGGAATATTTAATTTGGCAGCAACAAATGCGCGGGCGGACCAGCTGAAGTGCTTATGGATGGGGTGACTTTGGTGAGAGGTGGAAGGTGGAAGGTGGGTGATATTCGGTAGGCGTTTGATTGTGCATGTTTGTTGGTGGTGGCTCTCACCATTCGAGAGCATATTAAGCGCCCTTTCCCCAACCGCCACAAACAAACAAAAAAGACAGGTGGTTGCTACAACCACCCTCAGAGTGAGAGTAAGAGCCGGAGTCAGAGCCGAAAAGCATACCGCAAAACATGTCAAATGTGAACACGCCCCAGCAACAACATAACACAATCCACCACCCACTACCAGCCCCACTCTCTCCCCACTCTCCTGCCGCGACAAGCAGCCAGTTGGCAGCGCTTTTGAACTGGAGATGTTGGCGTAAATTTGTTAATTTGGCACCGCCGACAAGCCAAGCGGCAGCAGAAGCCCAGCCAGAAAAACCCACCCGAAACACGTACCAGCAACAGGCAACAGCAGCAACAGCAGCAGCAGCAACAGCAACAGCAACAACAGCAGCAACAGCAGCAGCGACAGCAGCAACAACAGCAGCAACAACAGCAACAACAACAGCAACAGCAACAGCAACAACAGCAGCAACAGCAGCAGCGACAGTAGCAACAACAGCAGCAACAACAGCAACAACAACAGCAACAACACAAACAGCAGCAACAGCAACAGCAGCAACAACAGCAACAATAGCAACGACAGCAACAACAGCAACAGCAACAGCAGCAGCATCAGCAGCAACAGCAGCAGCAACAGGAACAGCAGTAGCAGTAACTATGTTGGTGGCAAAGGGGGTTGGGTGCTTAGCTGCGCTTTGTTGCTGATGTTGGTGTTATTGCTGATGCTGCTGATGTTGCTGTTGTTGCTGTTGTCCTTGTTGCGCGTTGGTGTTGCGAGTTAAAATTGTTTTAATGCCGGGGCAAATTTATGCAAATTGCGCTCTTTTTGCATATTTAAAAAGCGAATACACGAGCACTTTGCCAAAGTAATTTGTTACATAATGGAGAGAGCCAGACTCTGAGCAACATTCTACAGGCTGCAGGCTACAGGCTACAGTTACAGCAGCACTGAGATGCTGCCAAAGAGAGCGAAGCGCGAAAGAGAGCAAGCGAGAGAGGGAGAGAGACAGAGTAAGGGTGTGGGATGGGGCAATGTTGGAAAAGTTTAATTTGCCATAAGTGCGAGCCATTTTGCAGCGTTTTCTGAACTTTTTAATGGAACCTACAAAAGCTGTCAACAAACAACAACAACAGCAACAAAAGAAAAACCAAAATGGCCAGCTATGAGTGAAGTGACAGCTGTGGGAAGGGGCGTTGGGTGGTAAGGGGGGCGTCACAAAATTATGCAAATGCCATTTGGCTGTTAAAATATGTTAATGTGGTTCGCTTTGCTCGCTTCCCCATACACACACACACACACACACACACACACACACACACCACACTTCCTTTGGGCCACCCACTCGCCCCCTTGCTGCCCACTCGCAACTCTTACTGCACTTTCCAAGCACAATCCTCATCATTTCTCATTTGTCTTTTGCACATTATGTACGTCCTGTTTGTTTCTTTGCTCTACAAGTCTTCTATTTTTTATATTTTTTTATTCCTTGTTTTATGCTTTTAGTGAATTGACAAAAAATGAGCAAAGGCTGCATATGTAATGCATAAAGCTCAAGGGCAGCAGAATTGCAATTTATCTAATGCTCTATTCGATCATATAAAATAGATAAAAATCCTTTGAACCTTTAAAATTTTACATAACAATTGTCAAGACTGAACACCCTGTTTTGATATCTTCGCCAAGTGAAATTTGATGTCTTCTAGCATAGATAAATCTAAGATGTACCTGTATATAAGATAAAACTAGCAATAAATAATGCTACACTTCATCGTGAAATAATACTACAGAAGAAATATTTTTCCAAAAAACTCAATACCATTTAATATAATTAAATATAGACACGACAAAATATTATATAGAAAGCCTGATTTCTGGCATTATAAATTAACAAACTACAATAATCATTTGGAGGAAAACACCCATTCAAAAGAAATAATTTTTACTATTTTAATCCCAAATAAAATACTATTCCGTGCCGAAAGTACTAAACACAGCGTCCCTACTTTCCGGGACAGTCCCTACTGTTCTATATATATTTTTTATTAACTTTAATTAAAATCATATACCCCCAACAAACAGTTTCGATATACTTCAAAGCAAGGCAATATAATATAACAAGATATAACTCTGGCCAGTCAAAACTGAACTTTAACTTTCCAGAAAGTCAACGCTGCGAGAGAAGTAGAGAGAAAGAGAAAGAGAGAGAGAAAGGGAGAAAAATATCTAAAGTGAGAAGTGCATTTGGATGGACACTTGGATAGATGGATTGATGGTTGGCTGGATATGAGGAACGATAGCAGCGACAGCAATAAATTGCCACGCCCCAGAGACAAACACAATAATAAACCGAATGAATTAAAGTGGGCAACAAGCACAGCGATAGAAAGGAAGAGAGAGAGAGAGAGAGAGGGAGATTTATAGAGAGAGGGTGAAACTCAAGAAGTGGGGAATAGGAGGGGCCTCTAGAAGGTGAGACAAAGCTCAATGTCAGCATTAAAAGCAACGGGCAACAAAACTTGTCAACCTCTAACGATAATTGAGTCATAAACTTTATCTAATGACAATTTATGCCATTGAAATGCACAAGCACAAAAAATACAAAACAATAAACAACAACAAGAACATTGAAAAATTGGAATATATATATATATATATATATATAGTAATCTGTATATGCATACAACCCTAGCTATAGCTATATATATCTAGCACTCGAGTTGAACATAAATTGTTCGCTTGCGGTTTTAAATCATAATTTTATAACATTAATAAGCTATAATAATAATGATCAAAAGCGACCATAAAACAATGAAAAAACAAACAAACAACTGTTGTCTCATTAGTGCGCAACAGTTGCCGTTATATAGCCCAATGATATATGGAGGCTCAAAGAGCTCCTAAGTCTTTCAAATATCCGTGGTCTTCCTCCTCCTATTCCCCCATTCGTAATTTGTTTATGTCAACTGCTACAATTGAGTGGATGGAACTGAGTTGCTCTGGCTGAAAGGTATTTCTACTTTTCCAGTATAAAAGTTAGGTCTGATCTTGAGAGAAATCGAGGTGCTTCAGTGCCCTCTCGTATAACGTCATTTGCAGCTCCTGTGGCCTTGCTTTCAACTCGGCCACACTCTCTCTCTCCATCTCTTCCACTGTCTGTATCTCTTTCTTTGTGCCGCTTGCCAAGCGTAAATTTCACCAAGCGACTAACTAACAAACTAACTAACTAACTAACTGACAACAACAACAACAACAACAACAACAATAACTATAGCCAGACAGCGAAAAATAGAAAGACAGAGAGGGCGACACACACTAATTAACTTAAATTTCAATTAAAATGTCTTTTGTTATGTGATTTTTATGTGGTCGGGTCGCCCATTAGTTCATAGCCGTGGCGAACCGGAAACTTTTGTCACCCAAAAAAAAAAACCATATATATATATATAACAATAATAAAAACTATGCTAATGAATGCGCACGTTCGTTCCCTATATCTATGTCCCCTTCACTCGGTGTCTATCCCTAGCTAGCATATCGTAATGTCACCTATCTGCCACACTATATCTATTCGAACGCACTCACATACATATACTCAGATATTCGTATAGAGTGCTCGTTATATTCATTTCACTTCATATCATTTCATTTCATTGGGTCTGCGGTTTCTCGCGTTTATTTGTTAATTTTTGTTTGGTTTATTTTTTTTTTCACGTTTTTGTTATGAAAATTTCTTCATTAACGCATAAATTAGCTTTAATTACATTTTAGTTGGCTTTATTAAAAATCATCTGGCTCAACGACACAAAAACAAAAGCCAACAACAACAACAACAACAACCATCGCAATGGAGTGCAAAATGGCGTCAACGTAACGGAAATGCGACATAAAATGTAACATTTCCATAGACTGAAACTGTACTTTTGATAAATGTGTTAGATAATGGTCAATTGTTCAGATTGAGATATATTCTACGTACGTAAAACATATGCTTTAAAACTCATTAAAAAAGTATTTTTTTAATATTTCAAAAATGTTTAAATATTTCAAATATATAAAATAATATAATAATTATAATAATAATAATATACTCAATTTGAGCATTCGAATAGGGTCCTTGAAATTTTCTGCAATAATCTTTCATCGGTCATACTAATAGTATTTTAGACAAATTTTGTGTAAATAAAACATACAATATTAAAAAAGTATTTTTATTTTAAATATATTATATATATTAAATATATGCAAAATGTATAATATAATATAATATTAATTATATATTTATACAAATTAAACATTCGAATAAATTCCTTGAAACTATGCGAAACTATCTATTATTAATCATACCAAAATTGTTTGTAAATATAATAGTAATAATATAATATAATAATAATACTAATTACATTATTAGACAAATTAAACACTCGAATTAAGTCCTTGAAACTCTGATCTGAATAGATTATTCTCAATCATACCAAAAGTAAATGTAAATTTAATGTCAATCTTTGCTTTAAGATACTATAATAAATGATATCTAAGAAGAATTATATATTTTATATTGATTGTCCAGGCAAAAATTAAAATTTTTGACTTAACAAGAAGATTGTTTTTTAAAGATCTGA
>JBANCZ010002742.1:0-14721 GCA_037040025.1 Sphaerogastrella javana
CATATGTGCACTCCCTTGCCAAGGCCTATGAGTGTTGTCTGTACCATTAGCCAGACAAGAGATCATCTTTTAAGACAATTATGGTTGACAGTGTATAAAATCGCCACCATTAAGCAGGCGATGCAATTACTAATTATTTACTGGGCATTTAAACATGTTGATATAATTTAAACGATGGGAAGTTAAGCTGCCGGGATTTATTGAAATATAATAAGTTAAAATGAAGACTAAATATGATATATTAGATTGTATATTATGGGCTTAAATTTGCATTTGTTAGATACAAAAGGTTAGCTTCTTGGATAGCTTTATGTGCGAAAAAAGAGAGAGAGATATCTTTTCTATATGAACAAGATCTTAAGGTTTTTTTTTTTATAGTATTCTATATATTCGATTTCATTCAATATTTTCTTTTCATATAGTGTGTTAGATCTGTCAGATATTAGAACTAACCGCGTGTTCTAATCCAGCACATGATGCAATTAAGCGTATCTACATAAATAAAACTCAATATTTGTGCACTGGATGCATTTCAGCTGCATAAATTGTTTTCACAGCTTTGCAATGTGGCACAGTGCGGGCAAATGTTACACGCACACTACATATAGATACGTGTATATGTGTGTGTGTGTGTGTGTGTAGTGTATACTGTGAGTATTTGCAATGCCGTGCAACTGCTCCAAATTGGCCATGCGACATGTGGCTTGTGTCTGCTCAAAACATGCTAGCCAAATCGATGCGCCTAATTGGCTTTGAACAGTTTCGAACCGAATGCCGATTGCCTGAAACACAACTATGTGTGAAACTGTTAATGTGTATGGGTGCACGTGTGTGTGTGTGTGAGAGAGTGTGTGTGCATTTATTAATATGCGTGGGCTGTGATGCCGCATGACAAATAAACGCAACAACTTCATTAGCTATAGGCCGTCGGCTCCTCGTTCCCGTTTGCCGGCTGATTGACTGATTATGGTCAAGTGTTGTGTAGTTGCATGCCACGCCTCTAGTGCCCGCCCCCTCGACCAGATACATGTGCTGCGTGCCGCACTAAGTTTTTGTTGTTTATTAATTATCGCACACACAACTCTCAAATTTATTTATTATGCACACGCCGTCATCGTCGTCGTCGTCGTCGCCATCAAAAGCTGGCAAAATTAAAGGCTGATTATTTTTCGCATTTATTTTTGGCTTGTTACTAGATTTTCTGCGTTGTTTTTTTTTTCTGTTTGCCTCTTTTCGCCTCTTTTCTCGCTTCAATTTCATTGCAACATTTTATTTCTATGCGCAGCTCCATGCGCTGGCATTTTGTTTTGGTTAATTGCGCGTGTTGTACGCGGCGTATGCGTTATGTTTGTGCGCGATGCACATACGCACTGTAGTACAGCAAAACAAAAAAAAAAAACTGTTGGCTCGAAAATCAACAAGCAAATATTTGGCGAACCCATGTGCACACACACATACATACCTACACACACAACTGTTACAGTATCAAATGGAATTTTCTTTAAAAATTCGCGTCCTTTTTTTGGTTTTGCGGAGTTGCCAAAATAAATGTTGGCTATTTTTCATTTGGCTAGTTCTAGCTGAAATTTATTGTTGTTGATTCTGGGAAAAATTGTGCCATAGTTGCATTTAGTCAATTTCCAAGAGCACGTACCTATAAATAGAATAAACACAAATATATTCGGATTAGTTTTGGTTATTTATAAGGATTATAAAATATCAAAGTTATGGGTTGTAATTGTTGTTGTTATTTAAAATAACAAAGGATTTAACTAACTAAATATTACAAAAATTAATTGTTTATGATTTTTGTAATCCTAAAGTAAGTTAAATCATTAATTATTTTAATTACTGTGATTAACTATTTATGGCTTTAAGTAAGTGTGAAAGGCAGAAGTTCAGCTTTGTTATTTGGTTATATGAAGCACTTCTTCTCAACTTTTGCCCCTTCAATGGCAATTGATTGTTCGCATTTTATATCAATTATGTCTTAAACAAAGTCTATCTTACTTTGACCCAGAGTTCAGAGCCTTCAACTTGAGCACAAGTGCTTGAATAAATGTGCTTTCATTTTTCGTATTGTTTTTTCTACTCTATTTTGCTGCTGTTTTTTTGTTTTTTTTTTTTTTTGTTTTTTGTGTTCTGCTGTCACTTTGCCAAACAAATTCAAATTAAGCGCTGCCACACTTGAGATTCCGTTTCATTCTATGCTATATACTGTAGCTATATAGTAAAGTATTCCATTCCATTCAGAGTTCCCACAGCAACAGACAGACAGCATAGACAACAAATGACTTTGCGAGCGCAAAACAATGCGAAAATCTCTGACAAGTCAACGAAACAACTCGAAAATGTCGCGACTTTCGCACAGGATTAGCGTATAGTCGCGGCATGAATCTAGGGGGGATAAGCACAGGCAATGCAAGTGAGTGGAGTGATAAGAGGAAAGTAGAAAGAGCAAAGGCAAGAGACAGCAGACAGCAGACAGAAGACAGCAGACAATAGACAGAGAAGCTAGAAAAAAAAGAACTGTGGCAGCTGCACAAAGCAAATAAGTGAAACTAACAAAAATAAACGCAACAACGAGAGCAAAAAAGCGGAACAAAACGCTGCAACTGCCAGCCAAGCAGAGCAGCAACAAGGGCCACATACTAACAATTGAACAACCTATAGATATCCTGCAAAACTACCCTATAAGTAGTAACTAAATTGTAGACTTAAAATACGTAAGATATAGTTTCAATAAATTCAAATTTTATATTATTTGTAAACTTTTAACAAAAACTTCTTTGAATTGCAACTACTCATTGTATATTTCACTTGCAGGGTATAAAATTCTCTCAAACATATTTCAATTTCTTTAGATTTTATTTTGTATTTCTTTCTCATTTTTTTTTTTTTGCATTATTTTTTGTATGTTTCCATTGTTGCTTCTAAGTTGTTGTAGCTTATATTGCAGTCTTTGTGACCTGTTTGCCTCCCTCAGAATTCTTCGAAAATTTGTGGTGTGGATTTTACGTAAGAAATTGCATTAAAAATGCAAAAACTGTAACTTCTGGAATTTCGTATTTTTTTTTGGGATTTCTTTTTTCGATTTTTTGGAGAATTTGCAGTTGAGTTCACTTTTCGTTTCGTTTCAGACTAATTTGTAAATGTATATTTCAATTCAATTAACTGTCAATTTGTGTGCCACAGGATATGAAACAACAACAGATCTATTTACATATGTATATATATATATATATAGCTATATATATATAAAGTATATGTATTTATGTTAATAACATAAATTTGGCATAAAATTGTTGGTGAAATTGACTGACAAAATGGCCCCAGAAATGCTAATTGCTATTGGGGCAGTAGTAAACCACGGCAAATATTTTAATGGAATTTTCAATTTGATTTCGGTTTTTGGTTTAGGTTTTACTGATTTTCCAAATGGTAAATGAGACAGCATTGCCATTGCTTTTCAATTTGCATAAATAGCGAACAGAATTGTCTTTTTTTTTGTTTTAAAAAAGCAAACGAAATCAAACCAAATTGAAAGAGGATGGCATTGTGTATGGCATCATTTAGGCCTCTGACAAAATGATTTATGGAATGATTACGATGGCAATATGTGCCGGAAATTTGTGCGTATTTTTGGTATTTTTTGATAACATTTCAAACATATTAAATGCACATTAATTTTCTATGCCAGAAGCACGTTCTCTTTCTAATATAACCTCTGCTCACTCACTTCCTTTCTGTCTATCTATATCTCTATATTTTACCTTCATCTTGGTCTTCCTCTTACTCGTTCTATATTTCTATTCGTGTCTCTGAAAGAAATTTCTTCTTATACTTATTCATTCTATCTTTCGCTCTCTTTATACTGTCTATCTCTCTCTCTATCCTTACTCATCCTGCTCTGCTTTATATCGCAGCTTGACAGCTCTAAGCTGGCAGAAATTTTTATTATATTTATTACAGGCAGTTGACAATGTCCCTTCTAAAAATAATACTTTTGTGAGCTCGTCAATATTTTATGGCGCGTCCAAGCATTATAATAATTTTGCAAATAAATGAAAAATTAATATTGAATTTTAAGTACAGATACCCTCGAAATAATTTACATATTACAAAATAAACATGTAATATCTATTCTTCCCAATAAACCAATGAGTCAGTGTTGTGTAATGTTGAAGCATTTGATATTTATAGATCTATGAAATATAAATTATTTATTTATTACAATGAGATGTTCACACTTCCATACTCATAAATTCAATAAATTCGACGCACCTTAAAAAATCCAACAAAAAAAATTCCATGAGTGCTTAAAAAACCTAATGTAAATTGCAGAAAATTTCGAACTTAAGCCATAAAATATGTTTTATGACTTTGGCTAAGTATTTAAGCTGCCAAAATATGGTGGCATTATAATTGCAAACGCACATCACACACACACATACACCGCAAACACATGCCACACACACACGTACAAAAAAATTTCAATTTGATATGCAAAATTCCTTTGAACCATAAAATGAGACACATAAATTTCGTTTTTTTTTTTTGGGTGTGCTTTAAAAACCCCAAGCAAACGAAAAACGAAAAAAAAATGAAAAAGTAGTGACAGCCCAGAAGGAAGAGCGATGAAAGGTGGACGGAAGAACACAGAAAAGAATGACAGAGCGACATAAAACTTTAGAATGAAGTATAGTAATCCCAACTCAAATCAAATCATATATTCAATACGTGAAAGCAAGAAACAAAAATACCAAAAAAAAAAGAAGAGTAAAAGAAACCCGTTAACAGGCTCATGGTATAAAGCCAAAAACTAACAAAATATAATAAAAGTAAAAGAGCAAAAAAGAAACGAAGAGAAACTTATGCGCATGGAATGCAAAATTCAAGAGCATGCCCACATTCATATAACCAAACTATAGCGATCGAAAATAACCAGACCCGAATCAGACCAAACTTTTATAATAATACGCTTGGCAACGTGATAAACGATCATGCGTGTAAATTTGAAACAACAACAATGTCTTATCCAATAAGTTTCATAAATGTTTATAATCCTATGGGAATACTTTGAATGTCTGACTTGATTTCCCTAACTGTTGTATGGGATTATGCCCGTAGTTCAATGAATTCTCTGCAGTCTGATATAAATCTTAAATAAATTTTTCAAATTATTTTTATAACTATTCGCTTAGAGATTTACGAAACTATATATCTATATTCCGTTTTTAGAATTTGACGTCAATGCGTATTACAAACCAGTTGACAAATTTGTTTTTCAACTTTATTTCCCACTGTGCATTTCTTTTGGGACTGTAGTTCAACGAGTTTCTGCAGCTGCTCCACAAAATTTTAATTCAATTTGACCAAATGTGTGCGCCCATATTGGCATAATATGTGTATAAAAAAGAAATACTTTACTACTTTATAGACTATGTGTTGATTTTAGGGCAGCTTTTCAATATGCAAAGCGCGTTTTTGATTACGAGGCGTCAATGTGTTTTTTGCGTTCGTAATTAATCCATAGAACTGACCATAAAAACGCTCAAAAAAACTTGAACAGAAATTAATCAACTTCTATGTGCTGTCTCTGTCACTTCCTCTGCTTCTCTGCCTTCGTCTGTGCCTCTCTGTCTCTCTTTCTCTCTCAACCTCTGACTTTTGTCTCTGCTTCTGCCTGTGCTTTGGCTTCTCCTTCTTTTTATTTATGTCTTCTGCTTCCTCTTGTGGTGCTGCTGATGTTCTCCTACTGTCAGCATGGTGCCACTTGATGAGTTTGGTTCATTGAATTAATGATGTAATACTACATTACAGTAAAATATACCCAACAGTCGGGCGCGACCGACAATACCTGAACCTTTTCTGTGTCTAAATATGAATTCTACAATAAAATGTAACCTCTGGTTTAAATGAACATAGACCATCAAGTATACTCTACTAATATCATATATTTTTAATATATTCCGCCTGTCTTTGAAGTACAGGATGTAAGATGTTCCGTAGGGATTGTCTAAGTATAAATTCTATAATGAACTTGGATCTATAGTTTAAATGAATACATTTTTTATAGATAATCATATATACTCTATTAGTATTATATCATATATATTAAATTTTATATACTCCATATACTCTTGAAGTACAGGATGTACGATTGTTGCGTAGGGGGTGTGCGGGTGTTGGCCACATTATATATTCTATATGGAAGGCCGTCTCGTTAGATGTGAGGAAAACTCACTGAAAAATGCTATAAATATGCAAAATGATGTGAAACGTGATGACGTCGAAATGTTAATGATGTCAAGCAACGACCATGATGATGATGTTGTTGTCACTGATGCTGATGATGATGCCAACCCAAACAGAACTCAGAGCTGCACAAGATAGTGTATTTATATAAATGAATCATTTAGTCAATAAACAAATGAATTATATTCAGGTGAAAATATATAAGTCAGAGTATTTTGTGGAAAATTCTACTTTTATGGTTTGCGTTTATCTTATCTGTTATCAGCATTCTGTTATGAGGTTGGCCAATTCTCTGACTTGGTTGCTATCCGAAAATAAAACTACGAAGACGAAGCCCTCACACGTTGCTTATCTACGAGCAACATCAACAACAAGAGCAACACAAACAGGAGAAACAACGGCAAGAGGAACAAGAAAGTAAATTAGCACAGAATACTCGTAACTGAGCAACAATGACCCAGAAAGATTTACGAGTATTCAAGTGTATCAATTAATTAACTCAGGCAACAGCCTAACTCAAGAACTAAAGACCTGAAGAACTAAACGAACTGAAGAGCTGAAGAACTGAATCAATTAATTAGCTGATAAATTTTGTTGAAGAGTGTGGCAGATAACCAAGCGCGTTTCGGGATAATCGCAAATAAGTGACTAAAGCTTAAGATGATTTCATGTTGCCAAGTAAAGTTCATAATGAATTTTATTACATAATTACTAACACGAGCTGCCACAAACTCAATTCAATTCAACATAATTCGTATCGTATTTCGTTCAGTGTAATAAACAATTTGCTTCGTTCAGTGAAATCCACAAATCATGCACAGCTTTCCGATTTTATTATTACAGCACATAACTTGCCTGAACTTTGATTCGTTAATAAAACAAAAAGAAGAATAATATAAAGAGAAACCAAAAAATATATAGAACTCTGTTCCCCGAATGATACTTCAGTTTAACGAACTTGCGATTCGCGACAAATTCTAAAAGCCAGACACCAGTATAAACACAAATAAAAATAAAAAAAACAAAATAAAAACAAAAATTGTCAAAGTCAGCAAAAAATGGTAAAAAAAGTAGAGTGTTAAAACGACGGCCCTAAAAAGGGCACGGCCACATAAAAAACTTCACTTCACGCAGCTCCACGTATATATATAGGGAGATTTATATATATATATGTAAATGTGGGCATTTATAATTAAAGCTCTGCAGTAGAGCATTTTTTTGGTGTCGCTCGGTTAATAAGAAAACTTGACTTTTGTTTATCAGCTTCATGTTTGCATTGCTTTGTTTTATTTCATTTTTTTGGCTTTTTTGGCTAGCAGAAATAAAGTTTTCAGTTAGCTGCAGTTGCATATTATATATTTACGAGTTTTGGCCATAAACTCTTAATTAAGAAATGGCCATACAAAAGAAAGAAAACTGAAGAAAAACAGCGCCAACTAAAACAGCCAAGTTCAAGTTTATGCCCCTCCGTCGCACAGCGGGGCGTATGCGCAATGTTCAAGCACATTAGAAGAGCCGTAGCGAAACATGAACGAATTTCAAATACACTACATAGTGTGTGGGGGTTAAACTTGCTCTAAGCAGTATAGAGTTGATCTATTTTTTAGAATTACAGTGTATTTCAAGAGTAATCTAAATCTATCCCCTCTAGTTTAGAGATGAGAGAGATTGAGGCCCTTTGTTGTCGCTGATTACAGTTGTATAGTATGTGTGTGTAAACATTTGCTCGATTGGCTTTGGCTTTTTGTAGAGTTAGATGGCGGTAAATTCTTGGCCCAGGCTACAGTTTGATTTATTTGTGTGCCGCGTGGGCAGCATGCCGCATGCCCCATGCCCCATGCCGCATGCCGCCGCAGGCAACTCGAGCAGAAAAGGTCAAGGACGCGCGTACAAACATTCAGGAAATATTGTAGCCAATAATGCTACACTAAGAGGGAGAGAGAGAGAGACAGAGAGGGAGAGGGAAAGATAGATAGAGAGAGAGAAAGATACTGAAAGTGAGAGAGATGCTGAGCTGCTCAGAGTGTTAGCATCAGGCGCCTGGCGATAATCAAATGGCGCCAAATGCCAAGGGAATCGATTAGATTTTCTTCTATTTATAAAACACCTCACTTTCCTTTTTGTTTTATTTGCAGTTGTTCTTCTCGTTGTTGTTGTTGTTGTAATCGTAATCGCTCAATCAAACGGAATTGAACATTACATAAATATATATCGCCTCGATCCGCGCACATTAATGCCCCCTTCTAGGTTAATGTCAACAAATTGCAATGCATCAAGCTTCGACTTCGGTGACTGTAAATGGAAATTTCAACATTTTCGTGCTTCATGTTCGCTTAATGGTGCGCAATTTGTTTCGAATTAATTTTTATGATATTATTTTGTCGCTGATTTACTGCGGTGTATAATTTACACCCCTCCAATACCAACAACAACAACAACAACAAAAGACTAAACACTTTATATTAAGATGTGTTAATTATTGTACACATATATTAAGCATGCATATTAACAATCGAGTTTAAAACAAGTTCCATTTTAAATTGTTACTATAAATAATATATCTTTTTTTTACATCAACTGAAGGAAGTTTATAGATTCAACTGATCGGTATATTTGCCATATAAACATGAAGAACAATTTACAATTCTCTATGGCTAACTAATTTCAATTAACTATTTAAATGGCGCTAGAAATTATGCACTTATCATCCTTAGCTTTCTATAAGCAAATCCATAAAAAACAATGTTTATTATAATGATATTAGTATGATAATAATCACAGATCGGAATCAAGTTTTTTTTTACAATTTTATTTTGTATTCCAAGCGTTTGTATAATAGACCCATAGAAGAGTATTAAGTCCCACTGTAAAGCAAAAAACAGCGTTCTATAGCTTAATTATTCATAGATTTGCAGCCCTATTTCTATATAAAAAAAACCTATAATACTGCTATCTATAGCTTAATTTAATCGTAGACTAACGACCCTGAACTATCATTGCCTATATCTTTATATAATCATAGAAAATCCATTGAAAAAACGTTAGTAAATAAACTCTTGTTTTGGTTTTGATTCTCTGGTTTTGATAAATCGCTTTTACTATTTCATCTACAAATTTATTGACCGTACGCTGGGATCCCTAAAATTGTTCTAGAAGTACTCTCTTCAGTTTGAGATGAATCTTTTATCTATATGTTTATGGGGTGCAATGATCTCTGCCAACTTCTGATATTGTTAGATATTTACAGCTATTTTGAAGTAATCTAATTTAAAATATTTTTGCACGCCTTGAACATAACAAATATTCTTTGAAATATTATGCAAGACTTTCGACTGAATTTGTTTACGTTAAGTACGGTAAATCGTTTAAGTGATTTGAGTAACAAATCGCTAATCGCGTCTATGAAAATACATAACTAAATGCCATAATTAAGTAGTTTTTTGCTTACGTAAATATAATTTGCTATTGTAAACATTCTATTAAAAATTTAGATTTGATTTCTATTTATCTTTTCTACTCGTATTTTTCTTTTCAAATTTTATTTTGGCAATGTTTATCTATTTATAGAGGCTCATTGATGAAATATTCAATGTTCTATGGCAGCATAAGAGCACTAATCAAAGCGTTTAACTTGCTCAATTCAAGTGGAAGCATAAAAATGCTAAATACTAAATACGAAATGCTAAATGCCAAGATGTTCAAGCGATTAGCTCATTTCGAAAGAGATATAGAAACAACAATGTACTAAATGCTGCTGTGGCTTATCTAAACGTGGCTTACTTATCTTTGTCTAAGCACATACACACTCTATACATATATGCATGAGTGTGTTTAGGTGTGCGTGTGTGTGTGTGTGTGTGAAAGATGAAAGAGCTGCTGGCGCACAAGTGTCGCAGAGAGACGAAAATTCCGTGCAATTAGCAGCAATTGCAAATTAATAATCGTGTCTCTGTCAGGCAGGTGGGACAAAAAGGGGGCGTGCCCGATGGGGTAGGGGACTGTCCAAGGACAACAAGGACACTGGCATACTGGTACACTGTAATACACGCTCACACACACACACACACACACACGCACACACACACACGCACACACACACACGCACACACGGAAACGCTCAACACCCACGTAACGTTGACAAACGCGAGGCCCACTTAATAGAAAATGAGCCACACAGCAAAGGGGCGTGGCAGCTGGCGCTGCTCTTGATGGTTGCGTGGGTCGAACACAACAACAACGACAACAAAAACAACATCAGGAAGAGCAACAACAATAACAACGAGTGTAAAAAATAAAACGAATGAACGAACGAACCCATAACAATTTGCAAGCGTATGAAAAATGTATGTGGAGCAAACTTTAAATTCATTACACACACGCAAAGTCAGAAGCGACAGAGACAGCAGGTGTATTGAAGGAAAGAGCGAGGAAGAGGGGAGCAGAGAAAGAGAGAAAGAAAGGGAGACAGTGGCAGTTTTAGGGGGGGGAGGGGGTCTAAATGTGCCAACGACAACTTCACATGGAGAAGGCATAAGCAGACGCAGTAGTACGAGCCAGGACTAGTCGTCGGGGCAAGTGAGTTTGCCAACAGTTTGTTTAAACTGCGGTCACTGGGCAGGATAAACATGCACAGCGAACGAAAGCAACAGCCACCAACCACAGGCACCCAGTTGGAAAATACCAAATGAGTTTGCTAAATGAATTATAACATAAAAGTAAAGCGAAAAACAAAAAGCGAAAAGCGAAAACAGAAACAATACCCGTTTTTCTTTTGTTTTGTTTTGTTAAATTTTAATTGTTTTGCAGAAGCGAAACAAATTAAACGAATACACGCAAACATTAGTTAAATTCCGCTGTATCATATTGTAAAAGATTTATCATTTTGATTTCATTATATCATAGATCATGCACATTGAATATTGTAGGTCAAAACTGTGTAAATATTATTCAATTTAAGCATTTTACTCGACCGCATTTTCGCTTCTATAGCAAACATTAAAAGTTGCATTTGCTGTTATTTAATATAACTCTTTATATTTTGTCTTACAAGAAGCTGGTCTTAACAATTCCAAACTATTCGACCATTCGATAATTTCGAACAATTTGACTTTAATCGAAACTAATATCGTTGGGTTTTTTTGATTTAAATGGGTTTACCTATATTTGAAGGGCTCTGTGCCTGATATATCACATTACTGAAGGTTTATTATTTCGATTTTGCTATATCATACATCATATACATTGCAAAAATATTGTTCAGTATGGGTCGTTCTTTCCCAAATGCAATTTTGCTTCTAAAGCAAAGTTGCAGTTACATTTTCTTATATTCCATATAATTCCTGATTCTACAACAAACTGATGTTAATGTCCGCTAATTTCGAACTATTCGACTTTAATGGAAACTAATTTTCTTTGCCTTTATGGTTCAACTGGGTCTCTCTATATTTATAGGGCTGTCTGTGCGTGTTTGTAAGTGGGCTCGCCTACTTCCGTGCACATTCGCACTTTCAATACGCACTCACACACAGATATACGCACATAAATATACACTAACACTAACATATACACACACACTCACACATCATACAGAAAGCTCTCTTAGAGCAGAGCCCAAGTCTGGCAATGGTAGAAGCACGAAAAGCAGCACAAAATAAATATAAAAAAAACCGAAAGCAAAAAAAAAGAAGCGAAAAACGAAAATTTCGTGCCACGCTTCTATTTACGCTTTTATCTCTGCGCCCCACTCATCAGCAAATCCTACCTAACCTACAAGCCTCACACCCAAAACCCCACACATCCAGCGTTCTGCCCTGGTTCAAGCCTCTTTTTTATACAATTTGTATTTCGCCATTTTCTTCTATTTACTGCTGCTGCTGGTGGCGCTTCTTCTTGACAATTCCTTGCTCATCATTATGTGTGCTTCGTGTTAACCTTGGCCCAAGGCATTAAAAGCGTGCCAAGTGCTCAGTGGCAGGAGCAGCACAACTCTCCCACAGCCTTCCAGTCAGGGCTGTGCCTATAGTTCAGGCTGCACACGGACAACATGGAAAGCAACATGGACACGGCATTTAAAATTCGACAACTGTTAACTAAAGTACGGACCAGACGAGCTCCTGCATCGACAGCACCCACTCCTGTACCGCCACCGATTTCTACTCCTGTTCCTGCTCCTACTCCCACTCTTACTGCTACACCTCTTCTTTATGTTGCCCTTAGTCCAGCTGCTGCTCTTACTCCTGCTCCCACTCCTACTCCTCTTCGTGTGGCTGCCCTTAGTCCTGCTCCTGCTGCTGCCTCCACTCCAACTCCTCTTTTTGCTCCGTTTCTGTACTCCAACTGATGTAGTTCTTGCAAAATCCGTAGCGGAACAAAGCTTTTTGTTGTTATTATTGTAAATTTTTTTTCTTGTTTTTTGGCCACTGTCCGTGTGCAAATTCCTTGGCTGAGCTTCACTTATAGCCGCTCTCGCCTGTTTCCTGTTCGCTGCTCGTAGCTGTTGCATTTTTTATGCCATTTCTTATTTCATTTGGATTTTTATTTTTATGCTCTCCTTCTCTCTCTCTGTCTCTCTCTCGCAACACACATTCGCCTTCACATTCACATTCACATTCGCAATCGCATTCGCATTCGTATTCGCATCTCACATCCGTACACAAGTTTATCATATTGTCTTCTTGGTAATGTCTCTGCTTCACTTTTGTTTCAGCTTCTTCTTACTTTATTTTTATTTCTCTTCCCTTTTTGTTTTTGGTTAATGTTTAGTTCGTTTGGTTTGGCTGTCTGATACTCTACAGTTTGTTACGTACGTTGCATTAACTAATGAAATCACACAATTTGTTTGCTTTATTGTTAACATTTCTCACTTTTCTCATAAGATTTTAAATTTTCTTTGCAGCAAACATTTAATTTTTCAAATTCCTTTTTCTCTCTCTTCTTCAATAATCGGACTACAATCAAGTGTGACCATAGCCCCTCTACAGAACAATACCATTGAAAGTTCCTATGCCAGAAATGAAATATTTGTCATTGCGCATTTGGTTGCACTTTTAATTGCTCAAATCCATTTGAGTGTGACCATGCTCTGTTTGCATAACAATACCTAATTCTAGTTGAGCAAGTGATCTATTGATCTTATGGATTTACAGCCAAACACAATTAGGTAAATGCAAACATTTTTTGTGCAGTGTAGCATGAGCTTGCAGATTTGGCGCGCGTTGTTAAGTTTATAATTTTGCGGTAAGTGTATTTTCAGTTCGTTGTTTTTTTTTTTTATTTTTGTGTGTGATTTCTTTTTGGTTTATTATTTGCGCATGTGGCATTCTTGTGATATCCTAAGTTGTGGCAAATTTGCCGCCGAATGTTGTCGGTGTTTTTGCCGTTTTCGTTTTATTTTTTTTTTGTGTGTTGCTTTTATTGTACTTTCTATGTGTGTGTGTGATTTTTTTCGCATGCAGGGCTTTATTTTCCTGTTGGCCGCAAAAACAGACGGGAAAACAAAATATAAAAAACACACACACACACACATATCTATGTTTCTATAGTGTGTTGCTAAATATCTAAATATATGCACGATGGGACGATGTACCTGAGCTGAGGAGCCTGACAAGAAATGTGCCGTCTACTTTTTTATTTATGAGCCACCAAAATGAAAGAAAAAACAAAAAAATGAAATAAAACAGCAACAAAAACAAAACAAAAACGATGAAACATTCGCCATTTGGCTATGCCTCGTTTCTTTGCAACAGGCACAAGCAGCAGCAGCAACAACATCAACATCAACAGCTGAAGCAGAGGAGTTGCTGCTGCTGCTGCTGCGTCGGCTGCTGCTGAAGGTCACTGCGAGTTTTGGAGATGCCCTGCAGCCCTCCTCCCCTTGTTCCCTGTGCCCAGAGCTGCTGGTCCGCGTGAAGCTTCGCTTGAATCGATTTTAACGATTTTTTTTACCTGCGCGAGCTGCCAGCTTGTGTCTACTTATGAATATGGAATGCATTTGCATGGTCAAGCAGCAACAACAACAACAACTACAAAAACAGCAACAAAAAAAACATTAAATGTGCTTTTGATTGACAAAATTGTGGCAAGGACATGTGCTCCATTGTAGGCGCCCTTTTGTACACCACGACATTAATTGATGAGCCAAGGATTTGCGCATCAACTAGAGGCAATCCGTATATATAGTAGAGCCCATTCCATGCCCCAATGCCCCATCCTCATTGCCACCACACTCCAGCGAATGGTACTTCATTTCAACTGTTGTGTCATCTTTTTGGCGCACACAGCTGACAGCTCATTAATAAACGGATTTTAGCCTATATATATACATAGTATATACTAAAGCAACCGGACAGCAAAGTCGCTAGGCGCCAGGCTTTGGACGGCAGGCGGTGGGCGGTGGGCGACGGGCGGCTTAAAGTGGGCAGCTCTATTTAGTATAGAGTAAGCCCTAGCATGAAGGCTCCATGT
>JBANCZ010002743.1:0-14720 GCA_037040025.1 Sphaerogastrella javana
GTATTGTTTGCAATGTTTGCTGCCCGTGCTGCTGATACCAAAGCCCACAAATCCGGCGCTCATGGAGACGCATGTAATGTTCATTGTGCTCTATTTGATTGGCTTCTTTCTGGAGAGGAAACCCTGCACGATCTGTAGCTTGGTCTTCCTCACCGCTGTGTCGCTCATCTGTTATAGCGGCGTAGGCAATTGCATCTTCTGGAGCAACTGTGAGGGTCATCACTGTGAGAATGGCTAAATCTGTCCACACAAAAAAAAGATACATGTACACTCTTAAATAAATAGTCAACGAAAGTGGAGAATGGAATATGGAGCGGGCGTCGCGTTGTTACAGCTTTACCAAAACTACAACTACAACAATTTGCACAAACATAACGAACGAAACGAGAACGTTAAATTCAGTGATAAATGTGAGTGAGTTAAACAACAAAATGGGATAACCTCTAGCTGGAGACCTCAACCTGAACCTCAACCACAAACCCAACCACCATCACCACCACCACCACCCAAAAAACTCCACTTGGAAAAGCCAAAGGAAAAGAACGAATTACGAATTACGAAACGAAAGACAAATGCATCCCAACGCGAACGATGGACCGTTTTTCATAGCCTGGTACTGCAACTATGCAATGTATTTTATTTAATAGTTTAGCTAAATTATACCCTAATTTCTTATACCCTTCCCCCCCTACCCGGGCAACAAGCATCTATATTGTATTGTATTCAAAGCATAATATTCTTCGAAAAAACTTAAGACTTAAGCTCAAATTATGTTCAAATGAAGCGCTACAAACTGTATTTTATGTAATCATATGCGAAATATATATATATATATGTATATTCATAGTATATATATGTATGTATATATTTGTTATTGAGCTAACGCACATACCTCTTACCGCAGTATCCATTAGATACATATTTTTAGTAGTATGTGTTTATTTTTTAATATTATAACTAAATGTTTTAACAAATTGTAAGTTTTTATGCTATGCGTCCTTGCTGCGCCTATGGACGTTGATATCGGTTGTTCTCCCTTAATAGTGCACATGCAAATTGTATATAAACACACACACACACACAGATATACACCTACGCAAACATACACATAAACAACATATATACAAACATATACATGTATACATACACATATATAAATCTAAAGAAAAAAAACCCCAAAAACAAAAAAAAACGAAGTAAATGTTTGATTTTTTTTACGAATTTCACTTCGTAAATCCTTAAATGTTTAAGCCACAGCAAATTTGTTAAGAATTTGTTAACATACGAGATTATAAATGCGAATGATTTCACAAAAAAAAAAAAAAACGAAATACTTGACGAAAACAAACGAAACTTTTTGTTTAGAAATCGTTCAACATAAACAAATGAAATAAATCAATTTATTGAAGCTGTAGCTAAAACAACCTTGTTTTCTCAATTCTCGCTGGCTTCTTGCTAAAATTAACACATTCAATTAGCATAAGTCAGTTAGTTGGCAGAGCTGTAAATATGCTAAGTAGGCTATGAATCGCTATGACTGTACACTAAGTATAGAGAAACTTATCCCACCGTATATTCAAATCCATTACTTTTTAAATCTCTGAATATTTGAAATGAAATGATTCTCTACTGTTTTCTATTATAACTCCTACAAAGAAATGTGCTTACTTCTGTCAGATATAATAGTAGAAAAATAGATAAATAGATTAATAATCTTCCATGTGACTCTTATCTTTACCCCCACTATAATCCACTAGCTGTACATATTAAATAGAAGAATTTGTTCGATCTTTTTTGGTTTCCGATTATCCACAATTTTATTCGCTTCAAAATGTTTATAAAAATGTACAATTTGCTTTCGTTCGTTTTGTTTTTTGCTTTTTGTTTTCATTTCATTTCATTTTTAACTTACTAACAACTACAAAAAATGGTATTAAAAATAAAATACAATAATTTATGTACAAAATTTCATACGGATTTATTTTTGTGATAGATAGGGCGAAATTGAATAGATTTAAACAATATCAAAACACTGTAGGCGAAATACGAAAAACAAACAAAAAATTCTTTAGTTAGACGAAACGAGACCGGTTGGAATAGGTTTGTTTTTTAATACAATAATAATATATATTTTACAATATTTATACGAAATTATACAAAATACATAGATTTACAGCTGTAGAGCATGGTATGGAAAGTATACATATATGTATGTATTATATAGAGAAATTTCATTTTATTTTTGGGTTTGGCCAAAACTCGAAAAATCTGCTAAGGTTTCTTTTGGCGTTTTGGGCGGCTGCTATATAGTTTTGAGATGTTTTGTTTTTTTTTTTGTTGTGTAAAATTTGTTCATGTTTTTGTTTTATTAATATTATTATTATCATTTGGAATCGATTAACGGCAGACGACAGACACAGTGTTACGGTTACAGTTTACATAATACAGTTATCGAGAAAAAAAAATGTACAATCCTGTTGTGGAAACAATAACGACAACAACGAGAACGACGACAAACGAGATTCGATTCGCAGAGCAGCAATCACAGGCGTTGGTGTTGTTGTTACTTAAACGGAACGAGGCTGAACGACTGTGGGATAAATGAGAGCATAGAAAGAGTATTAGAGTATTCGATATGATGATGTTGTGGATCTACTTACAGTGTGGTCGCTGCGACTCATCGGTGGCGGCACCGCCCTCAGCTGGCTGCATCATGGGCACTGGGATGCGCACGGGCTGGGCCAGACTGCGTCCATAGACCATGCGACCGAATGGCACCTGTGGTGGCTGATCGGGCATGGGTGGGGTCATGGTATCACGTGGCTGCTCTGGCAGCGGCTGCAGTATCAAACGCTGAATCTGCAACTGTGGCGTCTGCTCCTCCTGCTGCTCAGTGGGCTCAGAATCACGCTGTTGCTGCTGCTGCTCGCTGTTGGATGATTGAGCGGCGGTGGTGCTGGTAGCGGTGGATTGCTCCTCGGATGTCATTGGAGTTTCTGAGTTCTGCTCCTCCTCCTCGCTGGAGTTGGCGCTGTTGTCGCTGGAATCAGCGGTTTCCTCGGCGGTCAGGCGACGGAGCTCATCGGTGAAACGATCCTCGGCCATGCGCTGAATGTTACGCAGATCATCGGCGGTGATGCCCACACGCTGCAGGGCCAGTCCCAATGGCATGTGTTGGATCTGAATCTGTGGCATCTCGCGCTGTGGCATCTCACGTGGGGGCATCTCACGCTGTGGCATGCGTGGTGGCATCTCACGCTGGAGCAACTCACGCTGCTGTTGCTGCTGCTGGGCGGGAATCTGCATGGGCACATCATCGGCCATATGGATCTGACGGAAGGGCAACTGATGCATGTGAATGCGCACGGTCTGCACCTGGGGTTGCTGTGGCTGTTCCTCCATGCGTGGCGCTTGCATCACCTGTGGTGGCATTGGTGGACGCATGGGCAGTTGTTGGAATGGTGGCGGCAACTGACGGATGATGATGGAGCCCTGCTGAGGCAGCTGTTGCTGTGGCTGCATGGCTGGTGGCATCATGCGCTGTGGCATGTGGGTCAGTGGCATCTGGTCGGGTATGCGGCCAAATGGAATGGGCACACGTTGGAATGGAATGAACATGGGTCGCATGGGTTCAACATCCTCCTCAGAATCGTCTTCCTCTTCATGTTGACGCTTCGATTCCTTCTCCTCGCGCTCCTCCTTGTCGTCGCCGCCATCGCAGAAAATGGAAATGCGTTCGCCCGTAATGCGTGCCTTCTTGGGATCGGTGGTCAGATTGACACCGAAAGGCAGCGCCACGGTCTTCGACGGAGAGTCTACAAACTCCTCGGCATGCTTGCGCTCGACCACACAATTCATGCGGGATCTGATGGTGAAAATACAGTTAATTCAAGTAGGAGTAAGGAAATGCTCAATATGAAACACTTACTTCTTGTTGTTACGCAGAATGGCAGCAGCCAGATCGCTCAAGTCCAGCTCGAGCGGCATTTTGCCTGGGAACTTTTGCATTTCCTCGGTCTCATCGCTCTCCGAGTAGGAATTATCATGCCCATTCATACCATGCTCAGTATCTTCTTGTTTCGGTTCTTTTTTCTCCTCATTATCCAGATTTTGCAAATCTTCAGCGCCATCGGTTTTTCCCAGCAAAGCTTCAGCTCGTGGTAGCTCCTGTTTGGGTAGAGTAAAGTAATGTAGAAAACTTAAGTTTTAGACACAAAGTTCTTCGTGGAATACATAATAAACTTTAAAGCCGCTTCTACCACTATATCTCAGCTAGATTTATGTTTTAAAGTCTCTCGCAGATCTTTTTATGATGCATGTCAATTGCCTTTTTAAAATTCTACTGTGACAGCTGGCCACAAATCATAAAAATTAAATCTTAGATTTTAATTTACTTTAAGCTGCAGTTTAAGAGCAGTTGTAAATTTGTTTCCTATCCTGAAGCTTCATCAGTTTCAAGGCTTTAACTACTGCTAGTACCACTATATCATAGATTTTATTTGACAAGGAAATGTGTACATTTTTTTTTTTAGATTGTTTTATTTTTACGTATTTTGTTGGCACTTAAATTGGTTTAGGCCATCAAACACGTACTGACAATATATACACATAGTACAAAAAACAAAAACAGACTACAGTGAGTGCAATTGTTATGTGCCACTAACAATGAGACGTTGTCGTCAGAAGATGTGACCCCAACCTACATACAAAAAAAAAATACTACAAACGCAGCGACGTCAGAGAGTCAAATGCGACTGAAACCAAAAGTAAAATGCCATAAAAATGTACAACAAAATCGAGTAAAAAATAACAACAAAACAAAAAACAAAACAAAATAAAAACACAACACATATTACATAAGCACAACGAAAAATCTATGTTTGTCTTTGTGTCTGTGTGTGTTTGTCTATGTGATTTTAGCCGCGCTTTGTGATTGTGCCTGAGCATACTTCAAGCCAAAAGCCAACAAAAAAAAAAAAAAATCAACAACAAAATACAAATAAAATACTCACACACAAAAGCAAAATTTAAATAATTTGTTGAACAAAACAACGAAAAAAAAAATACCTCATTAATTCAATGTGAGGCAGCGGCAGTTACTGCTTTTGCTGCTTTTTTTTTTTGTGATGATGATGATGATGATGATTGATAGTGAGGCTCGAGTGGTTGAGCGGGTAGTGCTCGAGTACCTGCCCAGGGGCAGAACGCCTACGACAATGATTTGACTTGAAAATGATGTTATATACTACAGACCAGCAGATCTCTCTATATATATCCGGTAGCTGTAGTTGTTGCTGCTGCTGTTGTTTCTGTTGCTTTTGCCTGGGTTCTGGGTCATTATGTGACTTGACATTGAAACAGAACTTATGTAGCAGGAAGACTCATTTGTATAATTGTAATCTCTTGCTGCAATTAACTAAAATAGTCTAAACAAAGTCTTTTGTAACTGGCGACAGTCGTATATGAAAACCAGTATGAATAAATAATGACATGATTTAGTCATTTTATAGTTAATAAAGCTAGCAAGTTTGGATGCAGCAATCTTAAAGCAATATTCGGCATAGTTTTATGAAATATTTATTTATTTGTATTTTAAATTTTGATATTGTAGCTTTAACAGTTTCTTAGTAAATGACTAGAATAGTTGGGCGCCTAATTTGATACTAAGTTTGTTCTATCTAAAGCTTCTATAGTTGCTAAGTGGCCCACATAATTAACATGAGTTATTTTTATTGAATGCTTTAATACTTTACGTATCTCTAAAACGAGCTCGAATTATTTCTGCAAGTGTACAGACTTTATGGTATTTTTTTTTTTTAAGCAACTGTCAGTGCAGCTTTAATTAAATTATAAATGATTTTTCTGTCAGATAAGTGCAACGCATTATCTATAGTAATAAAATTTATAATGAGCTATGCCTGGGATTTTTGTATCATAAGGTTGCACAGCTGGCGACAGTGTCTCATTAAAATCTAATGGAGCACAAAAAAGCTATAGATTATATTATGTAGTAATTCGTGGAATTGGATGCTGCGCCATAAAGCACAAGCACAATTTGTGGTTTAATACTGAGTCACATGGCATCTGAGTTTCGTGTGACACATAATTGCTTTTCGTAAGAAATCAAACAAAAAATTTCACTCAAAAAAAAGAGCATATATATATATATATATATACGAGTGACTGAAACTAAAACTGAGTTAACCAGTTTGACAACAAATTAAACAAAATAAAGTCAGCAAGTTCCAGTTATATAGTAAATGCAGGCGTCCCCTTGTACGTCCCACCCCCTCAACATTTAGTCTGTGTGCTAAAAGCAGCACTCCGGTTTACAGCTCAATTTTCTTGTTGTTGTTGTTATTATTATTATTATAGTTATTGTTGTTATTGTGTTTCAAGGCCAAGCCAGGCCGAGATAACAAAAAATTACACTGTACAGAACATTTGCAAGCCATTAATTTTGCTATGGCCTCAACAACAACAAAAAATGAGACACGTATTGGAATTGTAGTCGCATTAAGATGACAATTAAATGATTACAAATTGGTACGCTAATTTTTATTGCAATTACGGTCATACCTTTCTCCAATTCCCTCTACCCAAATCTCCCTGTACCTCTAACTCAGTCTACGTATAGATCACCCTCTCTCTCTGTATTTCTCTTGTTTTTGCCCTTCTCTCTTTTAGACTTTGCTACTTTTTATTTTTTAGTCTGACGCAATTATTGTTTATAATTTGTTGAACGATTTAAAAATTGAAATTCTAGTCGAATACGCAGAGAATTTCCTTTTGAATGATTTGTGCCGTAACATCATAATCATCATAATAATAATTCCTATGGCAAAGCAAATTTGCACAATAAGCAAATAATTTATATTTATTATGGTTATGTGCCATGTACCACAGTGTATGTATGTGTGTGTATGTGTATTTGTTTCTTTGTGTGTGTGTGTGTGTGTGTGTATTTGTTATTACATAATAGTCTTGGCTTTTGTTTGCGTGCCCAAAACGAAAGACTTAAGCGCGCAACTTGCCTTAAATGGCAAACAGTCAACGCGACGTCTTCGATTGCCGTTTGCCGCTAGTGCCTTACTGTATACAGTATTACCTAGGTATAATGAATGTTTATCGAGCGCATATTTGTGGCCATAAATATGAGTTTCCTTCTTCAATTTATTGTTATTATTTCTAACGAATTGTAGGTATGCCATGAGTTCATTATAGAGAGCTAAGACTGTTTGACTTTCGGTGTGTGTGTGTATGTGTGTGTGAGTGTGTGTGTGTGTGTGTGAGTGAGAGAGTGTGTGCATGCCTTGTCTATTTGTGTGACGGTGCCAAGCGGCGCCAGCCGGCAAATAGTGACAGCAAATGCATTATGGCTGATGCTGCTGCAACAGTTGCAGCTCTGGTGATGATCTCTGGCATTTGTCTTGCCCACGCCCCACACACACCCTGGCCCCCCAAAAAACACAAAGCTGGTTTCGGGTTTTGTTTTTTTTTTTTTTTTGTACAATGCACACAGACATTGCAACACGCTGCAGGCTGTCTTTTTGGAGTTTCTCTCTATCTCTCTTGCTCTTTGAGCTGCGGCTGCTGTGTTCCGTTTGCTGCTTTCACTTTGTCTGCCATTTGATTCGCAATTGTTGCCACTGATGTGATTATGTCGCAAGCTAAACACCCCGCACCACGCACCCCGCACCTCGCACCCGCCATCACCACAACCCAATCCCATACACTGATGCACAGTTCCCAGTTGCCAGCTGGCACCACTTTGGTGTCCACTTAAGCGTCAAATTATGGGAATTTCGCTTGATTGAATTTTTCCACTGTAGCTTTACATAAGCCTCACCAAAAACAAACTTTGTATAGGTATATATAGAGGTATATAAATATATATATATGGAGAGTTCGAGTTGAATAACCTGCTCCCAATTGGCAGCATCATCTAACTCTAAGTGGGAATAGTCGGTGTTTGATTGTTCGGTCTGTGTGATTGTGATTGCAGCTCATTGTTTTGATCATTAAAATTAATTGCAGTTGCATTTAATTAGTTTTATTGTTGGATTTTAGCTACTTTCATTGCACGTTAATTGAATATTGATGATGCCGCTTAATTTCCATATGCAAATGCTATAAAATCCCATAAAATGCCATCAAAACAAATTCCGAATACCAATTACAATTAAGCAAAATGTAAATGTATTTAAAAAACAAATGAAATATGATAAATAATAAAAGAGACGTTGCCATTAAATTTGAATTATGCACAGTCATAAAGTCGTACCACACCATACCATCCAATCAAATCTAAACAGCGATCATCGAGCGCAATATCATTATAGCACAATATCGTTTTGTATATAGTTATGGTTAGGCTATAATCGGTTTTAATGGGCTATTCGGTTACATGAGGTGAAATTTCTCAAGGAAGCACGCAACACACTAATTCAATTTGCACTTATACAATGTGCATATATGAATGCGAAATCGATTCGAATATGAATAAACATATTCATGCAATATATACATGCACAACATATATATATATATACATTCGTTGTTCAGTCAATCGATTTGATTGTGCATGCAATCGCAATCTCGGAAATATTGCGATATATATAGTATACACATATATTTATGTATACTTTTTTTATTTCAGCTCTATAGACATCATTAGTTTTGCTGTGTGATGACAACAGAGGTTGCATTTTTTTACCATATTTAAATGATTCTGTGTGCAGCTTGACGTTAAACCATTTGATTAACGATCTTTTGATATGGAGAGTTTTGTGTGGGTCAATGCATATGCTGTGAGCCCTTTACTACAATCTATATAATAGTGGGAATAGATTTCGAAAGATTTAAAAGCTGTGATTTATTGCAGCTAGAAGCTTTTAAGCTGCTGAACTACTGAGCAGTGAGCTTCTCAAAAGTTAAACTACTTTGAAAACTCTAAGCTGCTTAGGAAATTGAGTATAAATTATGTATTTAATAATAAGCTTAAAGAAGATGCTGCTCCTGCTTATATAAATTTGTTAATTACTGCGCATTATAAATAATTTAACATAATGGTATAAGATGATATCTTAAATGACTCTAACAACTTGCAGTTTTTACCTAAACGCTCAGCGTTTCCTTTTCACGTTTTTGGATTTTTTTCTTTAGCTTATTTATGGCTTAAATTTTATCACGAATTTCCTGTTTGTTTGCGCACAAACCTAATAACCAATTATCAGCTTTAAGCTAAAAAACAATCTCTAGCCAAACA
The DNA here is from genome assembly GCA_037040025.1 of Sphaerogastrella javana. Lineage (NCBI taxonomy): Eukaryota > Metazoa > Arthropoda > Insecta > Diptera > Drosophilidae > Sphaerogastrella > Sphaerogastrella javana. The sequence goes on from JBANCZ010002743.1 coordinate 9,269, forward strand.
ACTTGAACAATACACGAAAAATGTTTCCTCATTGAAAGCAGTTTGCTCTAGATAGCATGCAACATGACTTTAAAGCTCATAAAAACAAAAACTTAAACCTGGCACTTTTTTTACAGTACAGCATTTCATGAATTTCGTGTCTGGGAATTTTCCATGGCTTTCCCTCTTTGGGCTCGCGACTAACAAATAAAGTAGATGGTGTGCTAAACTAATAGTGCGTGCAATGAGAGAGCACAAATGCCGTAGGAAAATTACAATATTAGAAGCACGAAGCAGTCGTTTTTGTATCGTTTATAAATAGTACAATTGTATAGATACTCAGTGATATATAAGGTATAAGTACTTGTACTTGTGCATATTGTACTATGTGCTGACATTTTCCGGTAATTATCATTAATTTGCCTTAATAATTTCGACTATTGCGGCTAATCGTTGGAGTCGTACCTCTGTCTTTCTATCTCTCTTTTGTGTTCAACGAACTATGGCAAAAGGCAATAACTGGCATATCATGCCATTATATATTCGATTACCTAACTATACTATGTATATGCCGTGAAACATTATACGTACTTGTACTCGACTATATCATACTGACACCGACTGATACGAAACTGAACTGAAATGGGCGTTGATGTTACGCCCTGGTTGTAAGTTCCGTCCCTCCCAAGCGTCTGTTGTTCATTGAAGCATGCGGCACTTACCTTGTTCACCTGCTGCAATGTTTCCAGCATTAGCTCCTTCTCCAGCACCGAATCCAATGCCTGCACCTGATCACAGGAGGCCTTGGCCTGCAGATACGATGAGGCCAATATGAAGGCGCCCAATATGAACGAGGACACGATCACGGTGAAGGCGGCAACTTTGGCTATTTTCACCGAATTCGCCTGACGCTTGTAGGCCTAAACGGGAGCAAGAAAATGCATAATTAATTAATAAGTATATATATTAAAATGTACGGTTATTATTAATCATTTAGTTTGTTTGTTGTTTTTAGCAAATGATTTGTGTGTGTGTATATATATTACGTGCTCTTGAAAATTTGACCTCTATGCAGCTAAGAAAAAGTAAAAGCATTTATTGACCTTGCGCTCGAATAAAGTCTTTGACTCACGTTCCACAGTTTTCATTGTAAAGTGCATAATCGAATAAAACTACAGACAGACATAGAAAATACAAAAACAAATAAACAGAAAACCAGAGAGAAAGAGACAGAATGAGAGAAAGACACAGAGAATTGCAGTTAATGAGAAAAAGTAAAAGCTTTAATTTGCCACAACTTGCATAATGCTTTTTTGGCAATCAAATAATTTTTTTGTCAGTGTAACTAGAGCTGATTAGATCATCGCTTTAGGGGTTAATGCTTGTCTCAAATATTTGCATAGAGTTTGGGCCGAGGTGCAAAAATTGGCAAGTGGTTGTCAAAAAATTAAATCAAATATATAAATTATATATATATTATATATGCTGTAGCTAAAGTTGAAGTTGAAGAGTCTTAAACAAAAAAGAGACAGACTTGCATAACAGGAAATACTACAAAAGGAAAAAACTAAACCACAAAAAAAAATAAACTATATATATATAGAGGAAATGCCAACAGAGCAGAAGAAGCAGCCGCTACCCCAGTGAAAACTATAGACAACAGATTTGAGTATAGTTTTTGTATTTTTGTTTTTCGGTTTTGTTTTTTTTTGAAGTTGTGGGTGCAGTCAGTCAGGTGAGGCCTACAGCAAACGTCATATATGAGCTGTAAGTGCCTGTGTGTGTGTCGGTGTGTGTGTGTATCTGTGTGTGCGCAGCGAAATGTGCAATTTTACACCTTTAGATTGCCATAGTGTTTACTACGTGTGCCCATTTTTCATGTGGTTGTTGCTGCTGTTGCTATTGCAATTGCGAAAGTGAGTCGAAGTTGCTGCTGCTGCTGCTGCTGTCTCAGTCGCAGTCACCATTGACGGCATTTACAAGTGTGTAGTGGTAGTACGTTTGTGTGTGTGTGCTTGGTGAATGTTAGACACTAGTACTACAACAACCAACGACTAGAAACAGCTGTAGTTCGTTACTTGATGATGAGCTTTTTTTTAGTTTTATGATTATTATACATGAAATATTTCTTGTTTTATTTTGTTGTTGTTTGTGGCATTTGTTGTAATTGTTGAGCTAGGTGTTGATATTAAAGTTGTTGTTGTTGTTGCTGTTGTTGTTGCTTTGTGAAGGTGCAGTATGGAGAAGACAAAAGACAAAAGACTTGAACGACAAACCTGATGATTAAAGTTAAAAAATCCCAGCTGTGGTTTTTTATTTGAATTTTGTTGTTGTTTGTTTGTTGTTGTTGTTGTTGTTGTTGTTGTAGTTGTTGGTTGTGCGTTGGGACAAGTGGTTGGTGGGGCATGTGGGGAGTACATTGAAAATTTATTAAACATTTTTCGTTATTTTGTTTTTCGGTGATTGTCAATCGCATTCGTTTTTTTGATTTGCATTCACCATTTTCGAGTTGATTTCAGTTGAGTGTGTGTACATTACGAAAGAAGCACAATTATTATAATTTTTTTGTGAGACACACACACGCACACACACACATAATGAGAGTATAAAGAGAAATAGTGAGAGAGAGTGAGACATAGAGACAAAAGGTTAATGAGTTGCTTGCATAAAAAAAATAAGTTTTAGGCTACAGTGTTACAGTGAAAGCTAGATATCGTTGAACAACTGCGCCCAAAAAAAAAATTAAACACACAGCTGCGTGTTGCAAGATTTATTGAAGACACTGTGGTCATTTTCAGAGGCTCATTTGAAACGCATTTGTTTAAGTAATAAAGCTTCAAAGGCGCAATGCATGGTATCATATATCATCATATATCATCATGCTTAATGACTTAGAGCAACGTTGTGATTGCAAGTGTTCTTTGAAGACATATTGCAGGCACTGTAAACCAACATTGAACAACTCCATATATATATATATTTAAATTACATTCAAAAAACTACACTCAGAATGCATGCATATAGCTAGATTAATACAATTTAATGTGGAAGCTGCATAATAATTTGAATAATGCGCTCAACAGTCGTCTTAATTGAGCATTGTTATTTAAGTATTGAATGCATTATCTCCATGATCTCAAAGCTTTTGATTAATTCGCCCCATCAATCAGAGGATTCGCTATAGTAATGAGAATTGGGAAAACTTCCATAAATGGTATATAGTATCTGGTTTAGCTTTAACCCTCAGCTGAGGTCAGTTCAATCAGGCCTGCTTGTTAGCTAACTGCTGGCTTTCACTGTTTTTTTGCGGGTTACCTTTATACATTCGATTATTGCGGCTGATGCGGGAAATGGCAAAATATGCAAATGCAAAATGCCATAAAAAAATGCAATTTTATGCAAATTTTTTGTGCTGTAGCAAACCCGTTAGGTTCTCGAGAGATCTCTATAATGCTGAGAGCTTGAAAATTGCGCCAGTTTCATTATTTACTCTGATTTGTTTGTGTTTATCATTATGAAGTTGGTTTTTTTCTTCTTTTTTGTTGTACAGTCGTGACTATTGTATTAGTTCTCAAATTTGGTATATTCAACTTGTTTTTTTTTTATTGTTGTTGTTGTTTTTTCAATTTTAGTATTTGCCTCTCGCGTTGCGGTTACTGCAAATGGGTACAAATCTATTCACACTTTGTTGAGAATTGCGCCGTACACACAGAGTGAGCGAGGGTTTGGTTTTCGTCTCTGTGGTTTTTTGCCGTTGATTTTGTTTTATAGTATATGTATTCTCTTTTTGTTGTATTTTATACTTTTGCTTTAAAATGTCAACAGGGGGTCGCTGACAATTGTCAAACAGCGCACGTTGCTTGCAATTGCCACAGTCAAACAGTGAGAAGCAGACAGACAGGCAGACAGACAGACAGACTGACTGACAGCGTCGGCATATAATCATAATAATAATTTACAGTATAAAGACACACAAAATTGCATTAAAATTATCCAGAGTTGAATTGCATTATGCATGCAAGTAAGTCGGATCAACTTAATCAAAATGCTCACGTTTCCAAGCTGCGTGCAGAGCCCAAGATTCAGGCAGCCGCATTGCGCATACGCTATGTATGTCTGCCCTCATGAAATACACGAAGCAACAAACGAATGCAACGGATGTTGATGTTGTTGGATTCTTGATTGTTACTTGTTGCTCGTGGATGTGGATGTGGATGTGGCCAAGCAAACCCAACAATATGACCCTGGCATTTTCATAGCTCACAATTTGTAGATGTACACCTAGGAGCTATAGCTGTTTGCCAGATCTGCAGCTGTACAGCTCAGCTAATGCTGTGGTACAGCTGAGGTTCAGCTGACCTGCTTAGAGTGAGTACGGTACGTAAAGGTAGCGCAAATAATTACCAACTGGCCAAATGGCATATGGAAATTGTAAATTTGTAATTAGTTGCGCCATTCAACAATGACAAATTGACGCATTCAAAACGCAATCGACCCAAAAATATACACACACAAAGGCCCTACAACTACTATGGTAATTATACTTAGACATACATATAGTATTAACAAATATATGTACATATATGATCTATATCTATACTCACCGGTGGCGGCTCGCTGGCGGTGCTGTAGACCTCGCTAGCCGCATAGTCGGGCTTCAATTGCACGGTAGCCATGGATACGTTATCCTTCTCGGTCATCTATGATTAACAGCACTATAAAAATATATATATATCAGTTTATATATCTACAAATTTTGTATATTGCACATTCGTTTTATCTTTGTTCAATATTTTTTTTCTTTTTACATGCTGCACATAGTTTATACTTTTTGTTATACTTTTTTTTTTGGTCTGAATTTTTCATGCACTTTCGCAAAACTTTACTTTTGCGCAAATTTCACTTTTTTGTATTGAGACTTTATTTATTTTTTTTTTTTTTGCTGTGTATACATATTACTTTTTTTGCATAATTTGTTTTACTCCACTTACATTGAGATTTTGTTTAATATATATATATGTATGTATATATCCGTAACGGCGTAAAAGTAAAAGGAGTTCAATTTAGTTGTGTGTTCGTGTGTGTGTGTTTGATTTGCTTGTTTGGTTTTGGATTTTGTGCTGCGGATTATACAAAAAAGTCGTCTGACCAACTTTTATGAGGTCCGCCAAGGTGGATAACGAACAGTTACTACGTCTTTGTTGTACGACTGCCACTCGCCGTCTGAGGCCTCAAACGCGTTTCGTTTCAGATTTTTCTACCAGATTTAAAACTTTTTTCGTCTGTCGGCGTCGACTGCAAAGCTACACACACACATACACATACACACACGAAACGATCGTCGGTGCAAAAAACAACAAAAAACCAAACGTAAAACGAGCAACGAATAAAAATAAGAGTAAAACAACTATACTCGTGTATATACAAGTACTCACACTCACTCACACACACACACACACACACACACACACAC
>JBANCZ010002744.1:0-14717 GCA_037040025.1 Sphaerogastrella javana
TTGAGCCTTCTTGTGGTGGTGCTGTTGTCCAGCAAGCCGATAGCCAGGTGGTTGGGGTGGCGCTCGAGCCTGGAGAGCCAACACATAGTGTTGAGCGAGTAAAATAAACAACAATAACAGCAGCAAGAACAACTGTAGCAACAATGACTACAGCAACAACAGCAGTAGCAACAACAACAACAGCAGCAAAGTACCCGCGGCGATTTAAGCAGCTAGCCAAGAATGAAATATATGTAAGTGATTTGTTTATTGCGCCCCGTGTTTGTTTTATTACCAGTTGTAATAATCAATGCAGAGAAGTTATAGAATAGTAATTTCGAAGATCTTGTTCCCTCATATTTGGAAGGAGTAAATCGCGCCATGTCGAAACAAGATTTAGTTCAGATCGACGCACACATACGCAACTGTCTAGCACAGCAAGCACAAATATTTGACCAAAAACTTTCAATTTTAAAAGAACAATTAAATGCTCTGAAGATATCTGTACCAGAGGTGACAGTTTATAAGCCAATAAATATCATAGCGGAAATTATTCCCGAGTTCGACGGCAAACAAGAAAATTATGTTTCTTGGCGCCAATCAGCCAACGCCGTTTATAAAGTTTTCGAAGCTTATGACGGAAGCTCTAGACATTATCAAGCTGTTGCCATAATACGCAACAAAGTTAGGGGATCTGCAGATGCCGTCCTAGCATCCTTTAATACCATCTTTAATTTTCATGCCATAATCGCTAGACTGGATTTCACATATTCAGACAAAACACCTGTTCATGTAATCCAGCAAGATCTAAGTATCTAAAGACAGGGTGACCAGCATCTGAAATATTATGACGAAATAGAAAAGAAGCTAATGCTCTTAACAAATAAAACCCTCAACCCCTAAATGGGCAGTTTTTCCAGCTCAACCTCGAGACTTACAGACTGCCCTTGCATTAGCACAAGAAGCAGAATCGAGTAACAAGAGAGGAATTTTTGCAGCTAATTTTGCTCTACATATGGAAGAAAAAGCGCAAAAACCTGTAATCCAGAGACCCCAAGGTTCGCGTCAAAATTCGCGATAAGAGAGTGACACTCCCGCTACCTCTAACAAAAACCCTTATTATCAGAAAAACAAGACAGGCAATAACCAGAGGCAGCCAAATTCAGGCAGCACCAAACAGAGATTTAATAATACTCAGAAGTCACAGGAATCAGCCCCTGAACCCATGGACGTAGATACGTCATCACGCTTTAGACAGGCCACACAAGCTACAAATTTTAGAGATGGTCATTCAATGAAGAGTCTACAAGCAATGAATGCCTCAAGCCCAAACAGAATATGAGGAACAAGCAAAATGCGAGACAAATGCGGCCGAAGATGAGTTGTCTGAGGTCGAAAGTTGTAATTTTTTAGAGGTCAGTCCCTGCTCCCGTACATCACACGTACAGTAGCAGGGCGGATCAAAAAACTTCTTATTGATACAGGGACTCTAAAAATTACATTAAGCCACTTCGCGGACTGCCAAACTTTGTGGAAGTCGACAAGCCATTCCATGTAAAATCGTTGCATGGTCATACGAGAATTGAACAGAAGTGTCAAATTCAGCTATTTAAGACCAAAACCTTTTATTTTCATCTTAAGAAATCTAAACGATTTTGACGGTATTATCTGGTTAGATTTATTAAAAAAAATTAACGCGAATAAAGATTTCAAAAGAACCTGTATCAGCCATGTTCATGGATCAGAGCCGTTCAAATTCACAAGATGTCAGAATGTAAATTTTATTAAGATTATAACGATAACGATGTCCCCAAAGTCATCAGAAATGATTTTAACGACATGATAGAAAAAAGAAAGGGGTCACTTGCAGACGTTAATGAGTGCCTGTCCGAAAACATAAATACAGTTGCTACAATTCGAACTGATGGGGGGGGGGGACAGTGTATTCTAGACTGTACCCATATCCAACGCGCGTATCCGAGTTTGTCAACGCAGAGGTTAAACAACTTCTAGCAAATGGCATAATAAGGCCGTCCAAATCACATTACAACAACCCGATCTCCGTTGTTGACAAAAAGGGAGTAGACGAATCTGGCCACAAACTAAAGCGTATGGTCATTGATTTTCGTAAAAACCCAAATTTGGTCGGGGCACAGTATTTCACTACAATTGACCTCAAATCAGTATGTCATCAAATCGAATTAGCAGAAAAAGACAGGGAGTAACCCGCTTTTTCGGTAAACAATGGTAAATATGAAATATATGTTTACGTCGATGACGTAATAATTTTCTCCAAAAATAAAGAAGACCACGTTAAAGACATCGATTGGGTGTTAAACAGTCTTCAGACGGCCGGCATGAGGGTGTCTCAAGAGAAGTCCAAGTTCTTCAAATAGAGCGTGTAACATCTGGGATTTACCGTATCGCAAGAGGGAATTCAAACATCTCCAAGTAAGGTACAAGCTATAAAAGATTTTGAGCCTCCAAAAACCTTGTTTAATCTCAGATCATTTTTGGGGTTGGCAAGCTATTATAGGTGCTTTATAAAAGAATTTGCCAAAATCGCACGACCCCTAACGGATGTCTTAAAATGTGAAAATGGTAAAATAAGTGTCAATAATTCAAGGAAAATTACATAGCGAAGAATCTCTTACTTATACGATCAAAACGACCGACAAACCTGTAAATTGTTTTAGGAAGAAGCTGACGCCCCTTCGGTTAGATCCACCATTTTTTTTTAAGGAAAAGATCAGGCATGTCATAAGATTCACCGTAACACACTTTTGCAAACAGTGCAAAAAGTTGTGTATATGAAATTAGTTAACGCAATATATTGCGATCTCCCTATCTTAGCATTTATACAACATAGTTTAGTAGAAGCTTTTCCATCAACTACTTTTCGATACTCCAAGAATATCGTGATAGACATTGTTAATAAAACCGAGCAAAGGGAAATAGTTATTGCAGAGCATAACCGAGCGCATCGGGCAGCGCAGGAAAATGTGAAGCAAATACTTGGAGAGAATATTTTCCCAAAGATGACTTCGCTGACAGCAGAGATTGCCGCAAACTGTAAAGTCTGCTCAAAAGAAATTAATGTTCGACATCCAGTCAAGCAAGCTATAGGTGAGACCCCAATCCCATCTTATGTTGGGGAAATATTGACGTATTTAGTACAGACAAAACATTTTTCATAACATGTGTCGATAAACTCAAAATTTGCCGTCGTCCAATATATTAATTCAAGAGCAATTATATATGTTAAGGCACCAATCTTACAACTAATAAACCTATTCCCCAAAATAAAGACGATTTTTTGCCACCGAGAACAATTGAGTTTACCGTTCTTACACGAGCTAACACTGCAGAATATGGAACATATTGGTAATCTGAAGTCCGATATTGTCTCAAGACCCATTCTAAGCGGCTGCGTCACTACTGCCGTGATCCTGGTTATTTACGGTACCATCCGAGGTGTCATCCACTGTTACATTAAAAGACGTCGCCCCGAATCCAGCATCGAAACTGGGATACCTTCCCAAAAAGACGAGGACGACTTTAAGCTAACGCGGGGAGGAGTTAACACGCGCAGGGTCGGAACCGCTAACTCCGCAACCGGGCCGGATACACGTGTGATAACGTCAGCGCAACTGCAACTAGGTCGCTAGCGAAAGACGACACCCGCTTCCGCACACCGACCGAGTGGTCATTGGCCTAAGCGCACGAGGCGCAAGGTCAGCATTCTGCCACAGGCGCTGCCATGGAAAACGGTTTACTTCTAATTACGTTTAAGTTTTCTGTAGTCAATTGGATTAACTCATTAAACGCGATCAGTCGCGAAACAAAATAAAAAATATTAAATATTAAGCTGCCTGTCGTGTAAATTTATGTGTAACATAATTCTTCTCTTCTTTTTCAACATTAACAACCCTGTCGTTACGATTTGATAGCATCGTCATAAGCTGTATGTCAATGGTACCATATCCGTATGTGATACCACGGTTCGGTGGTAGCAAACGCATGTAAGACTACATTTAATACTTGCTTGAAATAAATACTCTACTGGCTTACATAACGCATAGATATTTTATTTCATTTTATATTTCTTAATTTATAATCGTTTCGAACAAAAACAAACGCTAATCTGAACGATCTGATCAATCGAGTGTAATATCGACCATGAGGCAAGTTGATCAAAACATGTTTAAGCGGTGCTAAATGCTCTTAATTGATCATCGTTTATGTAGTAAATAATATTGACGTTATACAAAAGGTGACCTTAGGATGATGTTGTTGTTCCTCAATAGTGATATTATCTTGCGTATATCTAATTTACCTAATGCTGCATTCTATGTGGTGTATTTATATGAATAATTTTGTAAAGAACTACAATATATGAAGGGACTAAGACAAACTAAAGGTTGTCATTTCATCATGCGAGAAATCCCACAATTCCATTTAATTTCGCACAGACTTGCAATTATTTACAAATGTTTGCGAATGATCTATTGAATTTGAATTGGAACGGAACTAATACATTATCAAAAAAACAATTAGTGTTACAAATCTGATTACACTACTCTCTCTCTCTCTCGTTGCAACTTCTGCTGCTGTCTTCCTACTCGCTTTCATCAGTAACCATACTTATCTTGCAGCGAGGACATAACATCGTTGGCTAGATTACTTAGCCTGCCAGCCACCTTGTGTACTCCCTGGCGAACGCTCTCCTTCACATCGTCCAGATCTGGCGCATTAAAGTTTACTCCCGTTGAATAGCCACCGCCGCCACCTGTAAGGAGTCACATAGATTGAATTATTATGGAATTGCAGCGAAAAAATGTATATAGAAAATGTGTCATTACTGCTTCGATTGGACATGCCACTGCTTGAAGTGCCATCATCAAAATAATCAGACGAGGATATCGCACGGGAGCCCTGGAAACGATTCAAATTTGCGCTAATGTCAGCAGAGGATTGTTCACTAGCGAAGAACTGCTCTGAGCCGAAACCTTTGGCATTGCCGAATTTCTGCTGAGCAGCAACTGGGTCATTGCTGTTGCTGTTACTGCTACTAGTTTTGCTCTTGCTCTTATTGCTATACGATGATGCACTGCTTCCACTGATGTTTGACGTGTTCGGCTTGTCATAGTCGCTACTAGCTGCAAACATGGACGTGATGTTGCTATGGGTAGTTCCAATTGGCTCAATTGTCTCATATCCGAGCGCATCTAATTCGAATTTATCTAATTTGCTTGTGCCGCTGGAGTTATCTTTCTTGTCTCCATACAAATTGAGTGAATGATCGTTGAAGAAGTTGTCATTTTCTAGAGCGGCCAGTTTGCTTTGTGAACTGATCTTGGGCGCCGCAGTTTGCTGTATGGTTTCCATGTCACTTAGAGCGGAATGTGCCACGTCAGTGCCTCTCAAATTAAAGCCCATGCCCAGACGTTCCATTTGCTTGGCCTTAACGGGGTCGATGCTCTTGAGTTTGGCCTCCTCGCGTGTTTTCTGCAGTGAGAGATCTTGATACGCCAAGCGCATGCTGGCCACAGTTTCCTGCTCTTCTTCAGCAGTCTGTGGCTTCTCAATGGCTCCAGAGCCAGCCGATACAGACGTTCTCAACTCATTTGCCGCATTGGCACGCGCTTCTATATCAGCAAAGTTCGCCTTCACCTTGGTTGCGCCCAAGCCTCCCACTTTGCGTGCCCCCAGCTGCGGATGAGATCATACAGTACATACAGTATACTGAAACATTCATTGAAGATTTAACTTACTCCGCCCTTCTTCTGCTGTATCTTGCGCACGCCTATGGAAGGCGCATTTGTGGCGGGTACCGATACCGCACAGGAATTGAGCAAATCCACGCTGGGTGCGCCAACATCCAAGGTCGCCGTTGTTGGCATAGGCTTTGTTTCCATCTGCAGATAAAATTATGTAACAATGAACATTAAAAGAGCTGTCCGGCACGTGGTCTCCAATCAAACCAAATCGAATCGAATCGAATCAAATCAAATCAAATCAAATCAAACTCAACTCAAACTTAACATCAACTCTAACAGCGAACGCGTGTCGTCTTGTTCTTGTTCATTGGGTAGGCCTTACCTTGACTATCGTGGTTGGCGCAATGCTCAGGTTATTATTCTCCAGCTGTGCATTGGCGTTGTTATTGTCACACTGCGCAAAGAAGTCGTCTTCCTCCTGCTCCTTCGCCTTGATGACATCGTTGCCTTCGCTCCTGTCTGTCGTTGGCTCTAAGTGCAGCTGTGGCAGCGTTAGATTCGATGTTTCCATATCGAAACACGTTTCAATATGTGCGTGCGTGCGTGTGTGTGTGTGTGTGTGTGTGTGTGTATGATGAAGGGGGGTAAAGCGCAAGCGAAAACATCATATGCAAAAGATTTATTGTGTTAGTCAAGTTCAGGGTGTCCAGCAGTTCAATGCATGCACAAACAGAAACAAAACAAAACGAAACACAATGAATCACAATGAAATTGAGAAACTGCTGCAAATGAATGGACGGACAGACAGACGACAGATTCCACTCACCTTGCTTCCATGCACCTGCATCGCCTGCTGCGCCTGGGCCGCCAACTTATCGCGGTAGAGCTGAGCAGCTCTGGAGTTATACTTGATCTGGGCATCGTTGCTGCTGCAGTTGTGGGAGCGGAAGAACTGAGCGGCGTTCGCATTGCCGCCCAGCTGCATCTGGCGCAGCTGCACCCAGGTCCAGTTCGTGTCTAAGTTGGTGCTACGCACAAAGGTTAAGTGCACGCCCAGATTGCGGTGCACTGCGGAACAGTCAATGCATATGAAGATTCCGTACGTGACGGACGACCAAGTGGGCGCCTTGGCCGCACAGTCGAAACACGACTGCTCAACAACATACGAGAACCGAGATGATGGTAGAGGGAAGAGAAAAGAGGAGAGTGCTAATAACAATTACAATTCATTATTTTATGATTATTCCAACTCACCTTGTTCGCTGGTTGCGATCGCAGACGACTGAACACAGATTCCAGTTCCTGTTTTGTGGGCCCTCCTGTTGCACTGTTGGACATGTTGTGGCTCTATGGATGATATTACCCTGCCCCTCTGCTTGTTTCGAATGAAGAATGTTTTCGTGGCTCGCTCGGACTGTGGCTAGGGCTTCAGTTATAGACGTACCGTTTTCGTGTGTGGCAGTTTTATATTGTTGTTCAGGTGAGCGTGATTATTCAATTAAGCGTTTGGGGATGTTATACTATTGAAATTTTGGATCAATTGCATTTGGGAACGTTTTAAGTTGCTCCTTGGTTTCGTCGATTCGAATTAACAAATTTTGACGTGTGTCTTTCGTTCCAGTCGCTTCCACGTTCATGCTAGAGATGAGCTACATATTGGGTAACTGTTTTGCCGCACAAGTATTTTATAGTTACTACTCAAGGGTAGCTGGACTGTAACTAATTGCTGACGTGCCGTGATAATTTTCTTGTGACTGTTACGCTGGACAGTGAATCAAAATTTGCAACAAATAAAACTCTTGTCACAATCTATAAAAACAAAATCAGAAAATTGCGAAATTATTTCATTCTCGCTAATGCATAATATGTCCACCAAAAATGCAATTTATAATTAATGATTTAAAATTTTACTAAATTTCCATTTACCATTTTTTTTATAAGGTGGCAACACTATCGCTCATGTCGTCGTTATCGATAAATGTCATATGAGCATGAAATCGAAACTATCTAAACTCGGTGAGCCGCGTTCTCCGATTTTTGTAAATATTGATACGTTATTTGCATTGAGTAATAAGTAAAATTATAATAATGCATTGGTATATACGAACTAGGCTGACAATGGCCTCACCCCAGCAGGGCGCAGTGCAAAACTTCCTCCCTAACAATTATATACGAACTATTCTACTGCAGTCTTAAGGAGGAAAACTACGGATGTCAATAGTGTCCTTTATCTTTTTGCCGGCCCTGGTTTGCCAGTAATATCAACCCAAGAAATCCTCGTTATTCTTATAATAATATAGCCCGATGTACAATGTGCCTCTGTGCGTTCCTGTCTTGTCCCTGTCGTGAGTTTTCTGCAGTTGACAGCACCAAGTGCGGACAGGGCTTCTATCAGTTAACTCTGTCCGCTCACTATCGCATCAAACATCTCACAAATTGGATTGCATTTTCCCAAACGCGCATTGTGAGCCTGCCACGCAATCGCTGGTCGTTCATGGTCCGTTCCTACCCTAACAAATGTGCTGGTACTGCTCAAAGCCGAATTAGCTTTGCACAAATAACAAGCTTAGACTTGGCTGTAAATAGGCGATCCCGCCGGGGACTATCGAAAGCGGCTTTGTGATCGACAAATATATGAGTCGAATTGGCTTTTTTTCTAGGATTTGAACTAGTGCGAAAAACGCCCATGGTGAGGGCCAACGCACGGACTAACCAGATCGTTTATTGATTTATTTAAAAAAAAGTGATTTGATCTCTTTGAGATGAGTAATAATTTTAAAGGTGGTGGAATAGAGTTTCTCCAAAGTAGACGACTCCAAGGGAATCTCCAGGCACATCCGACTCATTATAGATTCAGAGTCATCGAAGGTGTTGGAGAAATTCCAAGGTCACGTGGAATTCGGAATGAGAACGGTAACTATACGTTTATACCGACGAGACGTTGAGAGGCCAAAGATGTCAGAGCCTGAGCTCTCGAACACTCCGGAAGCGTGAATGCACGAAAGTGCCGGAGCAGGAAAAGATGTACCCCTGAATGGGTATAAAACTGAAGATGTATCTACTCATACCTCAGATCCACCTCCTGCTCTACAACTTCGTCAGGCGTCGGACGGAGCCGGACGTGATCCTCATCTACCAACCACGGATTCGCGGTGCCAGGGTTTCTGGTTTGAGTTTCAATAACTACAAGTTACATACAACCTACAATCAGGGTGAGATTGGAACTTGTATTTAGGTCAAGACCGTACCTTAATACTTTTCTACTTCAGTTCAGCGGTGAAAATTGCATGTTAATATGATGGAAATCCGCTCCGAGAGCAGTCATAATGGCTTCAGCTTACATGACTATGACTCACAGTAGATCTCACCAAACAGTCAAACAGTGAGTCGTAACGCCAATACACATCACACTTACTGGGATAAAACAGACACTAACGACAGGTTGAGTCTCTTTTCAAAAACATTTCAAACGTACGGACCTCACCTTCATCATTAAGAATCGGAAAAAGATATTAGGATTTAGCCTTCCTGTTGGTCCAAGGAAATCAAAAACACATAAAGTATCCAGGAACCTATCTAACATGAAGTCCTACTGCGATATAGCACGAACGGAATACAAACGTGGACTAACCAATTTCAAAGGAACTTCTTGGAACGCAAAACGCAGCTTCCAGAAGTAAGTTTTTACCGAAATACATTAAATAAGAAGTATATCATTAATCGGTAATCGATATAAAAGTATATGTGTAAAGAAATTTTGGATATATGTTCCAAAGCACAGCGTTCTATCTTCAAATGGCCTAAGCCGATTTGAAATTTCTATATATCCACTAGTGGGGGATTGGGATGGGTATCCAAAATTTAAATATAAATTTATGAATCGTGTGTGCTAAGTACAACGTTCTAGATTCAAAATAGTGCCTTATAAGGTGATTTAAAGTTTTGGTATCCAATTGTGGGAGAGTGGGGATAGGTATCAAAAGTTTACATCAAACGGTGAAGGGTGTAAATGTTCATTTATGTTTCAAAACCTTTCAGAACCTTGTACCTTTTAATCTGCGCCTGTTATGGCGATTTTAAATTATGGGCTCCCAATATCTCAGAAGTGGAGTGAGGTATCCAAAATTTTAAACAAACTTGCTCTGCTTCGGCAATACACCAAACATCGTGCCAAATATGAATACTGTAACTGCTATAGTTTTTGAAATCTAGCTGTTCATACAGACGGACAGACGGGCATGGCCCAATTGACTCTTCCGCCTTCTGCCTTTTACACACAAATCGACTTTGAACAAAGTTAATAGACCCTTCTTTCAAACACAGGGTTAAGCACATTTCGCCAAACAGAAATGACACAAAATAATGTGTTCAAGTCTAAATAACAATCAATACTATCGATAGTACAACTTTACTGCTCAGAATAACGGAATATAAACAATGATAACCCTGTTTAAAATTGTGAATGACTCCACAAAGAGTTCCCTGGATATACTGGGCAATCATCCAACATAAACTACTTTGTAGAGTACAGCGCAGTTTCATGGGTAAACTAGCGAAGATACGAAGACTTACGTACAATGACGAGGGTCCCTTGACCACCCTAAGCGAAACTGTGGTGTCTTATTAAACATGCTTTAATTTGATCTCCAGGATAATGGCAGTAACTCTAGCGGACACTCGCATTAAGGGCTGGCAACAGTGGACCCAAAGGTCCTACGGTCATGCCAAAATCGTCTCCTCCCATGTTTTTTAGGTGGATCCAAACTGAATTGCTAGGCAGGATGAAGAGCCTATGACTTAGATATAAGTTGTAGAATACTGGTGCCACAGTATTTCTCCATAGAGTTAAATGTTTCAGGAGTTACTTCATTACCTATATTGTATTTCAATGCTCTGTTTTAGTTTCTTTTACATTCATTAATTATATTTTGTACTTTTGAACATTTGGTAGTCTGCGTAGTAGTAAAGAAAATTATAATTATTATTATATCACCGGAAGAAACGGCACTGGTATTTACCATCATTACCTGAAATGACACATCTTAGTCAATTTGATTAGGAGAAAGTGATAGAATTGGTATGCTAGTTTATCCTTAACTGAAATTTAGTTTATTTCTATCTGGCCATGTTCGGCTTCCACTAGTTCCTCCTGTTTAAGCCTTACTTGCTCCCAGTTCTTTCCCGCTGCTTAACTTGGGCATTTAAATTGCAATAATTTTTTTGGAGAACAGCAAAAGCCGAATCAGATTTTGGTTTGGAATTTCGCAGGACACAATATTCACTTGCTTTCTGAAACGATTTTCTTTAAGTTTATAGGTTTGTGTAACGGCACTTTATTTAGTTCACAAGATAACATATTTTAGATAGATCATACAATGGCACATTACTACGAATTTTGTTGATATTGAATTTTATGTTTTTCTTGTAGTATTGTGATGGACGACTGATCTGTTTCGGCTCTGTCAGCAGCTTAGGGCAACCGCTAGCGGAATATTTAAGTTTTCTGAACTACATCAGGTCGGCCCTTCTCATATACAGCTACAACAGTTCCCGGACGAGTTATCCTATTTGTCTCCACAGATAGTACAACATGGGGTTTGCTTTATTCATACAATCGTATTGTATAGCTTTAAATATTTTAATATTACATATTCATTTCTTATATTATATTATAATCAACGTAACAAAAAGTAAATTCAACGATCACAAAATTGAATTAAAAATAAAATATGAGTAAATGGATATCCCTGTTTATTGAATCTTTGATTTCGTTATGAATTTCAACAGTTTTTAGCAATGCGATGACATATTGAAGGCATCTTCAAAGCCTTCATGAGCGTGGGGTGCAGCCGGGACATCCCAGTCGTTAATGGATCCGTTGCGATTTAATTGATCACGAATAGATTGATTTTGTTGATTGATATTGTAATTTTCAAAAGATTCTGAACCGTCGCTTTGGCTATTATTTTGATGCGGGTCCACTTTGAACTCAAAAATGCCAGAAGTTCCAGGGTTGCTTACGGTGAATTTGGATTCCTGTTTGGGAGGCATGTGCAAACCAGGCAACGGCTTTATTGCAAGATCACCGCACATATAATCGCAGAACATGAAACACCAACGAGACACCATTGACTGTGTACAATATTTGCCACG
Source organism: Sphaerogastrella javana (assembly GCA_037040025.1). Classification (NCBI taxonomy): domain Eukaryota; kingdom Metazoa; phylum Arthropoda; class Insecta; order Diptera; family Drosophilidae; genus Sphaerogastrella; species Sphaerogastrella javana. The sequence goes on from JBANCZ010002744.1 coordinate 11,853, forward strand.
ATCATTGTCTTCATGAAACTAAATGTATGTGAGGAAAAGAACTGGTTAGAAATTGATTGTTGAATAATATACTAAACATACCTGACATGAAATGCCCGCATGGTACTCAAAGAAGTCACTTTGGAGTCGGTTATCAGTGACGCTCTTGTTGATGTTATCCTGAGGCAGTCCAGCTATATCTAGTACCTCTGTCTTGAGTATATAGAACAGATACTCCATATCATAGACCTCAATCTTATTGAGATCCTTGATTTCACTCTCGCAACATAGATATTTAAAGCAACCTTTAACGATAGGTATCAAATTGGCAGCTGTGAAGACTACCAAAGGACCGCTTCTATCTATGGGATTCTGGCATCCACGCAAATATTCCACAATATCGCCATACAGTTTGTTCATGTCCTCTTCCCCAAGCGCATTTGGCGGCAATGGCAACCGATGCGTTGCGGCGACATGATCTCGAGCGTAACTGCCATGTCCAAAAATCAGGTGCTCTACAACAGTTTAAAAGATACATTCTCTTATTAGGGACTGCATAACTAGTAATAACAAGTGCCAAATACAATACTAACTTGGATTTATGTGAGAGCTGTACAACGATGTCCTGCCGCGTTTCAGGGAGAACTGACAGGCGGCGACCTCAGCTGGTATGTAAACCTCATTGGCTGTAGCCTTCGTAAAATAGTTGAAGGACACAAACAGAAAACTTGTATTTTCGAGGTCTGTAGAAAATAAATTAAAAGTTGTATAGTTGCATTAGTCACAATAGTCTTCCGAATTGATTACTAGCGAAGCAAATCATGATTACCGGCGTCTGCTTTGCCCTTCATCACTATACGCTCTATATTGCGCTTCATGGTTATCTGCTGATCACTCCGCTCCTTTGCCTCCCGATCCACAGCAGAGATTGGTTGGCCACAACAATTGAGTGGCTCCGGTTTAGAGCGCGCAGCAATATTAGCGTCCTTGCTCCAAGATTTGTACGGACCACGTTCTCTTTCGTCCATACGCTAAAGATAGATAGATCACCGAATATAATAACAACATTGTATGAACATGACATATGTATGTGTGTGTGTGCAATATTTCGGTGTCTTGGTACTCACACTCCACAATTTACCGCAATGATCGACGGCCTGGCTGATGGACATGCGGCGACCTTCTGAGCTTTTGCTGCGCCATTCGTCGACAAACATCATGAATGCGTTCTTTTTCTTTGGCGGCATTTTAGTACAAATATTGTTGATGTGCTGTATAAGAAAGTGTTAAGTGTTAGTTGTTGCAAAGTCAATTATAAAATATTGAAATATCACAGAGAATGTAGTTTAATCTTGTGACAAGGTTGTTGTCATGCCTGCTTTGTCGCAGGTTTAAACGATTTCAGTGTTCAATATTCGAATCAAAAGCAGAGATGATAATCTTAGGCACTAATACATAGCAAAATACATATACATATGTACACTTCCTGGAATTGATGGCTTGTACAACAGCGAGAACCTAGAAATCGGGATTTAGTTGAGGGCTTTTCATGAATTCTTACCTATGTTGGTTTAAATAAAGTTCTATCGATTTGTTCACATACAAAACATCAAAATATTTCTGTAGGTAAATTTAATATCACTTTCAAAACTGAATTCTAAAACGATAAGTCAGAAGAGCAGAGCACGCGAAATATTTAAACTATTGCGTGCTTGTACACGAATGTGCGTGACAATTCGCTATGCGCGTTTATCGCAAAAATATGACTTATCGATAGTCTTGGAAGAATTTACCAATTGGGCTATCGATGTATGTAGAGTGATTTCCGCGATATAAACCAGGAAAAATATATGTAAAAAAATATGTGAAAGTAAAAAATATAATATCCAAATATCGATATGTGTTCAAATATCGATGATTTCAATAGCAGCTCTATATGCGTTAACATTCGATTTTCTGTGTTAAATAACAGTTACTCTATATTGCGTCGTGTTGCTCTTCACGCGTTATCAGAACCTGTTACTGTTAACTAACATAAAATAGCATTAACATAACGTTTCTTATTAGATGCAAACTTAACTTCAACCGGGTCAAGCCTGTCGCGCGGTAGCTCGGTATACTAAAAGTATATTTAAAAAATAATTACTTCGAATTAACCTGAAATATATTGAATACTAATTTCAATATCGTAAAGTGGCACGATATTCAACACACAATTATTTGTGTTATTTGTGCAAATAAAAGCTCGATTTACAATTTTCGGAATTCTATGTATACACGTATTTTGCGTACCGGGATCGGGATGTGGTGTATGTGATTGTGTTTTACCGGTGTATTGTTTTTGTTTTGTTACTCAGTCAAACGATCTCTTATTTTTCTCAGCTTATGTAAATAAAAGAAAAGACTGAAGAATACATTTACAAGTATGAACTCCAAGTGAACGGAATACACACATACCACTCACAAAGATCATTCATTATTGCGTCTTCTTCTTCACGCTCAACTTGCGAGACGTGTTCGCTTTTAAGCTTACCTGTCATTCTACATTTGTGAGAGTGTGTGCACGCGAATGTCTTCGCATGTGTGTGTATGTGTGCCTATGTGTGTCGCAGAGCGGCTAAGTGCGACGGCGAGCTTTTAAGTTAAAGTTCTTCAGCTAGAGTCGGCGTAAGCTTTAGCATCAGCAACAGGTTAGACATGTATACAGGTTGGTTATTTTTTTTTTTTTTCATATTTCTCTCATTTATATTATTATATGTGTATATAATATTTTGTGTATATAATTTATATGTGTATTTGTATGTGTGTGTGCTTTTTAGACCCTGTGTTTAAAAAACACAAAAGGGTCTATTAACTTTGTGCAAAGTCGATTTGTGTGTAACAGGC